>JAINUT010001309.1:0-171526 GCA_020205555.1 Panax stipuleanatus
TAATCCTTAAATTTTCATAGTCTATGCTTACCCACGTTAATTGTAAATTACTAAATTAAAGGGAAGGGGGATTAAAATCATAGTTGAGTTATAAAAATAGAAGAGATTGAAATATATGTTATGTTTATTATTAATGGATTCGGATTCCTAGATTGTCTCCTCATTATTAGTTTTCATATTCTAGTTAATCAACTCTCAATCTTATTTCTAATTTGCCTAAGATAAATATTAAGGATATATTAAAATTAATCTAGTCTCTGTGGGTTCGACCTGTACTTGCCAATTCTTCAACTTGACACTTTGCACTTGCAGTTATATATTTTATCACATCAAGTTTTTGGCGCCGTTGCCGGGGACTAGAATTAAATTTTTTTCCTTAATTTTTATTTATTCGAATTAGTTTTTAACTCTAATATTTTTTTCCAGGATTATTGAAGCGGTTCGAAGGAGCGAGAAGATAAAGATTTTGTTGCTGCGCTTTCTTTGGTACTTCATATCTTTATTTTTAATAAAAAAAATAGTAGTTTAGTTTTTTTTATTAATATTTTTTTGTCGCATTCATGCATTCACTCATGTAGAGCACATCTTGTTAGGTTTTTATTTTATTTTATTTTTCTTGTCAAATATAAACTGTGGTGATTGCTGGAGGATTGAGGTCCGTCAAAATTTCTCTTTTTTTTTTGTAATTCACATAGTTTTAAGACATTTTATTTGTTTATAGTTGTTTTTATTTTATTTGTGTATTTTCATCTTTAATCTAACATTAAGGGCAAAACCTGTAACAAGATAAGGTAGGGATTTCATCACCCTTCCTTGGCCCACAAACAACCTCACTTGCATTTTGCATAACCTTGACCTAATAAAATCAAGTAGACGTTGGCCCCTAGGACTCTCGAGCTCAATTAGGACAAGAAACTCCAAGAGGAGGCTGAATTTTAAATTAATCAAACTACTAGTGTCTAGGCAAGTGGTTCAAAAGGTAAACACCTAAAGATTGTGTGGTTATTCAATTAGTCACCGTATCTACGGAGAGACTCCCACCTTTCTTACATTTACCTGGCTAGTGGTATGGTTAATTTTGAATTTGGTGGACGTTGCGAAGTAACTTGGAGCAGTTAGGAGCTGTCTAAATTTTATTTAGGTTAACCATAGAATTAGGATTTTTATTTATTTATTTTATCTTTTTTTTTGTGTGCCTTTCGTGGTTAGTTGTCTATTTGTTTTGTGATTTGTGAAAAGATGGATTCTTATTATAGTTGGAATAATAATTTTGCTTGGAATCAAGAACACTATGAAAATTTTAATGCACACCAAGTAAATAAATTTTTTCTAACTTATGAAAATCTTTATCTAAGCTCATATCCATGTTCATATTCATATTCATATTCATATTCGGATCCAGAACCTCAATATCCACAAGAATTTTCAAATGAAGAAGAGGAAAGATTCAACGCCTTGGAGAAAACTATGGAAGCTTTCATGCAAAACACAAATCATGCTATATCTCGTCTAGAAATTCAAATGAGTCGATTAGCCACCATAATAAATGAACAAGAGGTGGATGAATTTTCTAGTAACTCTGAGGTTAACTTTGAAAATCTTGATGGTTGTGGAAATGATGAGAAAAATGAAAATTTTGTATTCAATTCTACACAATTTGAGTCGAGCGAATTTGAGGAGTCTAAAAAGTATGAGTCTATACTTAAAAGTGATTATGTCACATTTAATGAGTCGGTTGAAAAAGTCTATAAACCTAAAGCTCCATACCCTGAAAGACTTATTCCTAAAAAACCACTTTGTAACTTTTTGGAAGAGTCGTCTATAACCCAAGAAATAATTGAAAATAGACTCTTGATTGAAAAAGATCCAATTGATTTTTTCCTAAATCACCTTGAAAAAATTTGGAATGAATCTGAATATTTAGATAATGTCAATGAGCTGTTGAGATCCACTACAAATAAGTCAACTAAACTAGAACATGTATTTGAACCAATTCTTCCACCATTTGAACATGTTAGTGAAAGTTTTCTTAAGGTAAATTTTAAGCATAATTCTGATGAAAATTCTGGCTATTTTCTATTTTCAAGACCTCCAGAAAATCATGGCAAGACCACACTCACTTACCCATTTGTATCATTCCTGTATAGTCACATAATTTTTAAGATTTATAAAATTTGTATATATGTACATTTGTTTTCCTTCTCACCACATTTTCTTGCAGAACAAATGCCCCGCATTCAAGGTACAATTATTTCACATCTTTGTTCTCTTTTCTTCATTTGCATACATTGAGGACAATGCATGATTTAGGTATGGGGGAGTTTGTTTGTATTATTGTATTAGATTTTTTTTTATAGGAAAATATAGAACAAAGCAAAAAAAAAATGAGAAAAATTAAAAATTTTGTTTGACTTTTTAGGAGTTGGATTAATTCTAATAAGTGTTTGTGGAGCAAAACTCATGACTAAGATTGAAGGATTTAAAACTCTTGAACCTTTGATAAAATACGAAATCTTAGTTTGAAATACCATCTGAAATAAAATTGATTTCAAAAGTATTTTTTGCACTACACATTTGCACAAATTTTTAGTTGTGGGGTATAAACTATGATTCGAGTAATTTCAGAAAAAAAAAAGTTGAAAAAGAAAAAGAAAAAATTAACTTCTTCAATGTCCATTGAACGAAATAACTAGGTATCCAAGCCTTATGAAGCATCGATATTCACGCTGAAAAGTATGATGGATATAAGCAGCTTGACTAGTCTAATTTTGTGGCATTTGTTACTCGAGTTAGTAAGTCCTTAGGGGTGTCTCTACACCTAGTGCCCTAAAATCAACTGATTTGGGAGTCATTGGTCCAACGCTTGCTACATGGGTAACTCTGAAAAGCCTAAGAAAACGAAACATTGCACAAATCAAGGAAAAAAAGAAAAGCAAAAAAAAAAAAAAAGGAAAAAAAAAAGAAGAAGAAAAAGAAAAATGAGTTTGCTTGATTTTTATGGTAAATTTCCTACTAAGAGTTACATCATATACATATGCATGCATCACATGAAATTAATTTTATGAAGGATGGTATCTAGAATGAAGATTAGATATTTTTGATAAGGTGAAAGTGTGATTTTGAATTTAATCTTGCTTATGTATAATGCCCATGGATATTTAAAAGTGTTATTTCAATTTCATGACTTGTTGAACTCAAAAATATTTTTTGAATTTTGTGGGTATATTCACTGCAAACCCTCACGAGACACAACTCGTCCACTTGGGGGTAACCTTGGGGTTTAAAGGCTTGTTGCGCATGCTAAGTGCAATCCTGTTTCCTATGAAAATGGGGTATTATCATTTTTGTTTTTATTTTTATTTTACTCGAGGACGAGCAAAAGTTAGGTATGGAGGTATTTGATAGACACATAATTTATACATTTTATTATCCCTAATTTTGTCCTTTTAATTATATTAGTTTATTAAATTAATATTTTTTATTTTATTTTGTAGGGTTTAATATTTATTGCAATAATGTCAAAATCTTGGTGATCAAGCGATATTTAATGCTTTTATTCATGTAAGAAATATCTAAGAAGAATCCTGCAAGAAGAAGGAAATAGGTGGAACAATCTTGGTGTGCAAGTAAAATCCAACAAGGGAAAGAAAAGTTTATCTAGAAGATCTCTTTATCTAGAAGATTTCTTTG
This sequence comes from Panax stipuleanatus, assembly GCA_020205555.1. Lineage (NCBI taxonomy): Eukaryota > Viridiplantae > Streptophyta > Magnoliopsida > Apiales > Araliaceae > Panax > Panax stipuleanatus. Next base: position 3,691 of record JAINUT010001309.1, read on the forward strand.
AGAAGTTGATTGCTACTAGGAAGTTGAAACCTACATGAAAAAGGAACAAAAGTGTCCAAGTTCAATGTATCTAAATTAGGGCACAAATTTATTTTTCCTATAAATAGGTCTCTTGTTTTAGAGAGAAATTATGAGGTATTGTATTATTTAGGTTAGGAGAGGAGTAGATGAAATTACTTCTTCATTGTACGTTCGTTGGATGATAGTTAAATAAAGGGAGTTCTCTTATTTATTTTTAATCTTCTTCTCTTCTTTATTTTAGTTAGTTATTTTATTTTTAATGTCTAGTTAATTTTTTATATCTAGGATGAAGATAAAATTAAATAATTACTCATGATAATATTTTTCATCTCTTCTATTAATTATGCCTATTTGTTTAATTGGTTTCGCCTTCATGTTTCATTATTGAAATACCTTCGTTTTATAGTTCTTATGTAATTTTAAATTAATTAAGAGGTTTTGATAGATTATTGTTAAGATATGAGTTTTTCATAATCCATGCTTGCTCGAAGAAGTTTTGATGGGTTATAGTTAATCCTTAAATTTTCATAGTCTATGCTTACCCACATTAATTGTAAAATTACTAAATTAAAGGGAAGGGGGATCAAAATCATAGTTGAGTTATAAAAATAGAAGAGATTGAATTATATGTTATGTTTATTATTTAATGGATTCAGATTCCTAGATTGTCTTCTCATTATTAGTTTTCATATTCTAGTTAATCAACTATCAATCTTCATTTCTAATTCGCCTAAGATAAATATTAAGGATATATTAAAATTAATCTAGTCTCTGTGGGTTCGACCTGTACTTGCCAGTTCTTCAACTTGACACTGTGCACTTGCAATTACATATTTTTATCACATCAATAAGCATTGACTTTATTGATCGGAATGATACCTGACACCACATCGCGAGACTGCACAGCATCCTGCGCTGTAATGTTGAAGGTCCTGGCCGTCGGTCGGTTGGTTGCGGTTGGTCCCATGATAGTTAAAGCACTTCCACCGCTGTTTCCCCTGTTCCCTTATGATCCTGCCCCTCCAGATCCCTTCTTGGGGCAGTCTCTTGCCAGATGGTCCTTTGAGCCCCAAGTGAAGCAGGCGCCCTTCTTTGGGTTAGGATAGTTAGGTGCTATGTGGCCTTCCTGACCACAATTGTAGCACACTCGTTTTCCCTTCATACAGACCCCCAGATGAGCTTTCCCGCAGATCGAACATGCTTCAATCCCCTTCTTCTGACCTCCTTGCTGATTTCCAGTTGATGAGTTGTCAGTCCACCTCCTCTTCTGATTGTTACTTGCTCCCGTGTTGCTGCCACTAGTTTTGTTATTTCCTTCACTTTCACTCTTCTTCTTTTTCTGATCTTGGTTATACTGGAGAACATTGACATTGTATGTGTATAGGAAATTCTATAAATTGAGACCTCCCTTCACAAATTCATTTGCTGAGAATTTTGTTTAAGAGTTGGGTGAGAGCATATATATCAGTGTTAAGTATTCCAAGAGTTGAGAACTCAGTTAACAACAATTGCATTAACAGAGGTATAATGAGCATTTCTTGTATTCCTTTTCGTTCTCTGTCAAAAACTCTAGTTTTGAATTCCAATTTCTTGAGTATGTTAAATTAGATTTCAATTGGGTTGAAGAATGTTTGTTTAGTTGTTATATGGACATACATACATGATTGGGATTTCAATATAGCTTCCATATTTTACATTCTTGTTCTCCATTCTCATTTTTCTGTCAAAAACTCCATTTTCATCTTTCTGTCAAAACTTAAATGTTTGATTTTGTGAAATTTGATGACAATTGGTTGTTAGAATGATTATTTGGTGGTTATATAGTCTTATAATGTGCTAAGGAAGTAATGTGGTTAATTAGAAATCGAATTCGTTTGGAATTTCTATGTTTGGGTTTTGAAACTGCCGTTTTCTGGAGCTGTCTGCCGCTGGCTGGGAGCCGACGCAGCTGTGCCAGTTTTACACTTGGCAGCTGCGCAGCTGCGCCAGCAGCCTGCAGTAGTTCCCTGTCTCCTACTTGATTCTGCTATATGAAAGTTTATTTGAATAACTTAGATAAATATGCTAGCATTTGTACTACCTATATATGAGTATATTAACATGACATGTACGTGTGTTGCTATGATTTCATGCAAAATTAATGGAATGACGTATAACGTTGAAATGAACTTAAAGTTTCATAAAACGAACGTTAGAGTAAATGAAGCATGTTAGTATTCTGATTTTTGAGGCATGTTAGTATGATATAAAGACACATGATTTGAATGTTAACATGCATATCTAAACTTCATAATGTGACTTGAACAAGTGAACCTCAATAATAAACCTTTCTAATGAAAACACAAGCTTTGAACATGGACTCTAACATGTTATACTGAGACTCTAGGTTTTGATTTTTCGAGCATGTAATAAAACCTTGAAATGCGTGTCAGACATGTTAACATACGAATCGAGATAGCATGAACATGATAGGCCCTATTTGTGAGATTTACTAATGAAAATATGAGCTTTGATTGTGAACCTTAACATGTTATTGTAAGTTTCGTATTCTGATATTTATGGACACATGTGATAGTACTCTTAGACTCATTCATGTGTCATGCATGTATATATACCATGATTAGTTGCCGTGATTCAAAATTTGCGTAAACAAAGCATATTTTCAAACTAATGACAATGATACTTGCATGTATACGATATGAATACTCATAAACATGCTTAATATAAGTATATGAACACCTTATGTGTTTACAAGGTGAGCATGCTAGATTTTGTAACATCATTACCTTGAATGGTTTTAAATTATTGAAAGTGTTAACTTAGAAACTATATCACATATGTTTGGAACGAGGGAAGGTTATACAAACATAAAAGTATTCTTTAAAATTTATACATGCTACGTGATATTAAATGATGTTACTTGAACCTGATTTTGACGGTTAACTTATGGGAATGTCATAACTTGCTAAAATGAAATATATTTAGTATTAATTGTGGTCTTATGTGATATTAAGAGCATGTTTGCTAATTGTTGCGATCTTATATGATATGAGAATGTGTTTAAACTCAAAAGGAGGAACGTTAAGGACAGAAATTATATTCTATATAACTGTGTAGCTAGGTTAAAACTTAGTTTATGTGTTGATCGTATATTCGAAGACAAAATGTGAAGTTAAATTATATGGCTAATGAATATCATATATATTCGTAACTATATTACGATAGGAATTTGAAAGTGTTGATTTGCTTTTCGTGGATAAACTACGCTAAAGGAAAATTCTCTAACTTACACTCTTTTAAAGTGTAAGTTTTCTTACTTACACTCATTTATAGTGCAAGTATCCTAGACCTTCGTATTTACTTTATTCAAGGAACATTGTAAGCAAGTTCCTAACTATACTCTTTATTGACCATTCAATTGGCTTATGCAATTATTGTCGTACGAGTAAACTCTTGAGATTAAATTCAGATATTATGAATCATATACTTCATGAATAGGATAAAAGTCGAACTATATTCTTCGGACTTTAAATCTTGAAATTGAATTTATAGTTGTTGAGATCTATGCCATTTGATTCGGCTAGACTTGTATTATTGAAAGGCGACCCAAACCGATTGATTGGTGCAGGATCTTGTATTTGACTGAGAAGAACAAAATATAACTGTAAGAGAACCGACGCGCGCACATTAGTATGATTGAGTGTTATGCATAACATAGGGTACTTTAGGCTGATCACCTGTTGTACTTATTTTTGTTGGATTTTTCAGTTTGTTACTGTCAATTCCTGTGGAAGTTCATAGTCCTAGGTGACTGCTCAGTATTCAGTTATCTTGAAATCTTGAATTGTTTTATTATTGAATCACATTAATATTATTCTGTCCTTAGCGACTGTTATTGAGAACTGTTGATATTCATTTTATCCTTGAACTATCAAACCTTGCTATACCCTTTCGAGAATTGAGAATTATATTACTTACCCTTATTGTATATTACTTGCTGAGCAAATTGTGCTCATTCTTGCTTTCCCTAAAAACATTTCAGTTAAGGCCGAGCAGTACGGACCCTCGAGTAACGACAAGGGCAAGGGAAAGGCTACTGAGTAGCTTTCTTTATATAGGACTTTATGATTATAATAAAGAACTTATGATATTATGTACTAGTTAAGTTTATTATTGCTTAAGATATGTCTAAGCTAAGTAATCACGGTTTAAGTTACGAGACCTTGGGACGTGAATAATTATATTATTTAAATGTAATTTATTCAGTATTAGTTGTGTATTATTCTGCTGTGCAATGCGACATTTAGTCGTATTATTATTGTGATGTATTACAATGAGCATATGACGACCCGAATTCGAGCGACCCCGTGATTGTCCTGGAATTTGGGGGTGTCACAAAACAACTGGAGCAGTGGCCCTTGGCTAAGTCGAAAAGGGTAAAGGTGCAGAGAGTACATCTGCCCTTAATCATGCTTTCCTTTATTGCTTACTTTTGATTGCACAGCTAGAGCAGTAACTTTTGTCATGTTTTGCAAATGACATATGTTTAAGCAGTTGTATATATTAATGAAAGCATTTTTGTTTTCAGGACCCAAGCATTGGATGTGTGTGTCTCTGCTGATGAGATGCCAACCTGTCAAGATGACTCCGACTTGGATGTAGAATTGAACTTCGACTTGATGGATATTGATCAAGTGGAGGAAGATGACTATGAGGTGCCAGAGGAGATTAAGGAATGGGTCGAAGACAAACCCAAACCAAACCTCGACCAAAACTCCACCATCAACATAGGAACCTCCGAAAATATCAAAGAAATCCAAAGAGGTTCAGACCTCACACCAAATCAAAAAGTCGACCTGATCGAACTCCTAACACAGTACCAGGATGTGTTTGCCTGGTCACATGAAGACATGATCGGTCTATCCACAGACATTATCATCCATCGAATGCCCATCAAAGAAGGGTTCAAACCAGTTAAATAAAAACTCAGGCGATTGAAACCTGAGTGGAGTCTCAAAGTCAAAGAAGAAGTCGTTAAGCAATTCAAAGCCAGGATATTATGGTATCAACCTACCCCAAATGGCTATCAAACATAGTCCCCGTACCTAAACCGGGAAGGAAAGTACGAGTATGTGTGGATTATCAGGATTTGAACAAAGCCTTCCTCAAGGACAACTTCCCAGTACCTTTCATCCATATTCTAATCGACAATACTGCACAGTATGTCATGTATTCCTTCATGGATTGCTTTGCTGGTTACCATCAAATCATGGTTGCTGAGGAAGACCGGGAGAAAGCAGCCTTTATCACTCCCTGGGGAACTTTCTGCTATAGACGACTATCCTTCGGGCTCATCAATGCTGGAGCAATGTATCAGTGAGCCATGATGGCCCTCTTTCATGATATGATGCATAAAGAAATAGAAGTCTATGTGGATGACATCATCATTAAATCCCGAAGGGAGGATGATCACATAGACCATTTTAGGAAGCTGTTCAACAGGTTACGTAAATACAACCTCAAGCTAAATTTCGCCAAATGTGCTTTTGGCGTCAAAGCAGGTAAACTGTTAGGATTCCTGGTGAGCAATCAGAGCATTGAACTCGACCTTGCCAAAATCAAAGCCATTACTGAAGTGCCCGTACCTCGTACAGAGAAGGAGATACGTGGATTCCTGGGAAGGATCATGTGACGCCCCCAAATTCAGGTACTTGAAAACCCAAACTTGGTACTACACCATATCATTTCTTTGAGCGGAATAATATAAATAACAAACTTAATATGCATATCAGAGTTGTCTAATCCCAGGTACACGACCTTTAAAACATTTCATTACATGATAGATAATAAATATTATCGTCTTAATAAAGTCTAACTATTACACACGATACCATCAAACTTATTCCATCAACTTTTCTTTCCCTTTTTTTTGCCAGAGCCTTCTGGTTGATCACGCTTAGCTGAAAACATTTAATTTAAAGCAAGAATGAGCATTTAATTGCTCAGGAAGTAATAGCAGTTAATAAACTTTAGCTGAAAGAAATAAATATTTTCTTTGAGGTATACTTCTACAACGAATCAATAGTTGTGAAGTCTTTCGAAACATATCTTAATAACATATCAAATCGTTTAAAATTTTGAAATGACGTAGTGACTATAAATGTTGAGCGGTCAATGGACCATGAACTTTTATTTTTCATTTTCGAAAAGGTTTAAACAAAAATTCATCTACAAACCGCTCTAGTCTTATGAACATGTAGGGTGATCAGCCCCGTTATGTCCTGTATTGATCAATACTATATGTTTGAACGATAAATTCATTCACTCTGTTCGCCTTGGGCACATAAATAATTTTCCTATTACGGGTTGTTCATACTCAGTCTGGAGTCCTAACTAAACAATTCAGTTGGACGACTTTATCATAACCAATACTATTTAACCATACAATTCAAACTATGTCTAGCCGAGTTAAATAGCTTAGACAGCCTTTAAACCATAAACGCATACCGAAATTTAATAGTATGTAACAGGATTTGTCATATCAAAGAATTTCTAGTTCAAGAGTTCTTGTATGAATACAATAGCTCATACAAGTGGGGGGACACTTGTATGATAACAGACAATAATGAGATATTAATAAGAAATAAACGAATCATGGATATCATTACGAATATGAATAATTGACAATAATTATTCATGAACATGCTTTGTATTTTGATAAACTTATGTTAAGTTGAAAACTAGCATAATATATATACCTGTTTGCACGAATATCAATAAGAATTTGAGTAAAGAAACTTGCTTACAAAGATTCATTGCATAAAGTAATTGCAATATTTAGGATACTTGCCTTGATAACTGATTACTGCTACGTAGTATAGCTTACGCTTTTATCTTTAATATAAAGTCTTATCATCAATTGAATTATTCTTTTAATTAGAATAATACAACTTAACACATAATACTGCTTAAATATGTTGTCACATATTCATATTAGTCATTAAAACACATAAGAACTTATACCTAGTCAAACTATGTCGATTTGGTTTGAGTTTGGTATCGCTTCGGCATCCCGATTACATTATCGGATAATTAACGAATTTATTTTCAATAAAACTTTGTTCAAGAACTTAAATATTATATTAGATAATTTAATTATCATTTATAATATTTTTCCAAACATTAAAATCATTTATAATGATTTTTCAAACACTTATATCATTTTTAATGATTTAATTGCTAAATAATTTTATTATCATTAATATTTAAATAATTTAAAATATAAATAAAATTCATGTCAACACCTTAAAAGTTATTTATTATAATCTAAAAATATTTTTAAAACCTTAATATTACCTTTAAATAATTTTTAAAACATTAAAATCATTTTTAAATAATTACCATTAATATTTAAATATTAATGTTATTTATATCAAAATATTAAAAGTTATTTATTATAACTAAAAAATATTTTTAAAACATTATTATGAATTTCTAATATTTATTTTCTATTTATTCTATAATTTTTGTCCAAAGTTGGGGTCCTCCACGGAAACGCTTGTAGACGGAAAATCTACAAGTCCGATTTGGGCCCACTTGGTATCGTTAGAACCGGAGCTACGTTTTAGGCTCAAGAAACAGTCCATTTGGCCCGATATGGCACCCTAAAAATAGGCCACTACCGACTGACCATTATATGCCTTGTAAATATTTTCAGTTTTGGAGTCTTTTACAGAAACGCTTGTATTACGAGATCCACAACTCTGATTGAGGCCCAATCGGACTTGTTGGATCCGTATCTTTTTGAACTACAGTTTTCATTTATCAAACACCAAATTCCAATCTGTCTATGTCCCAGAAATCAGTCCCAAAGTGACTGGTCTGCAAGGTTTTCTTCAATAGTTGGCTTATTTTCCAGATTTGGGTTCCTTAACGAAAATGCTTGTAAAACGAAATCTACAAATCGGATTTAGGTCCAATTGGTATCGTTGGATTCGTATTTTTTCAAAATATAGTTTCCATATATCAAACATTCATTTTGGTTCTGTTTTGGTCCTTGAAAAATGGACAGAATTGACTGATCAGTAGCTTATGTTCAACAGTTAGGGTAGTTTGGGATTTAATTCATAACTTGTTCATTTCTTAACATATTTGAGTGATTCCAAAGGGGTTTGTCACTTAACTCATGTATCTAGCATGTGAAGAAAAAAAAATCACAAATATCACTTGTAGATCTCAAGATGAACATGCTATAGCACACTAGTTAACCAAAAATTTCATAAAAATCCACATAGCTTCATTTTTTCAAACGTTTTCACATAAACCCATACAAAACCAAAAGTTTCACTTATGAAACTCAAGATATAGAATCCTAACATGTTTTAAACCATTTACCACATGAACCCAAAGAATCTAACATAAAAATATATATAGCATACAAAGGAAAGTTTTTTCTTAAACCTTTTGGTACAAAACATGATTTTCTCACTTTGGATCTAACTTTTGATTTCAAAAATACTTTAATTCACATATGAAATACTAATACTCATGTAAATCATGAGTTTTTAAAGATCCAAAACAAAATTTTCTTATTTCATCAATATCCTACAAAATAAAGTACTAAACTTGAAAATTTTCCATTTCTTACCTTGATCTTTGAGATGACCTTCTTTTCCTATCAAGATGTGTGATGGATCTTGGTTGCATCAAGGCTAAATCTCTCGCCTCTAGGACTTCCTAAAGTGGCCAAAAATCAGCCCTCTTCCCTTTCTTGTTTTGTTTTTCTTTTTGTTAAGTGGAAGCTTGGAAGTAAGAGAGAAGATGAGAGAGAAATGAAGTATATTGGATTTTGGTTTATTGTAAGTATGAATGTATCTACCAATTTGTTTGCTTCTTAGCTTGGGTTTACTTGTTGTGGTAGATAAATGGGATGGCTTCATTCTTGGATTGACACATAAGAGAGTTGTTGGGAGTTAGTAACATTTCACCACACTTTTGGACAAGCTTTGCTAGCATATTTTTTTCTCCCCTTTTTACCCTCCTAGTGGCCGGATTTCCCATCCCTTTTTCTTCCATAATTGATTTATTTTATTTGCCAAATTATCCTTTAGCAAATGACTAAAATACCCCTCTTCAAGTGGGCTAAGTTTGGGCCATTCTTTTATTTCTTTTGGGCTTCTAATTTAATTGTTTAGGCTAGGTAAACTAATAAGACCCAAAACTTAAATTTTATTTTACCCTATTTAGTTACTTAGGGTTTCCATTCCATCCAAGTTGGAATTTAAAATGTTTGCTTTTATGCATTCAATCTCATAACCCAATGAGACATGTCTCGTTTTGGTTTAAAATAATTAATAACTTGTGATAATAAAATTTATCTCTTAGGTTAGTATAATCTTACATACTAACATTATTTATTAGCACATAATCACATTCTTTTATCATGCACGCATTCCCATATTCACTTTGGTACTTAGTAAAAATAATATTGTTATATATAAAAAAAAATTATACGCAAAATTTCTTATTTAATTGTATCGAAAATATTGGGTTATTACAGATCAACTTCATAAGCAGATTCATTTCTCAGCTCACAGCAACCTGTGACCCCATCTTCAAGCTGTTAAGGAAGAATTCCTCCACCACGTGGAATGAGGATTGTCAACAAGCCTTCTTTGCCATCAAAAATAGCTGACTGAAGCTTCTATTCTGATAACCCCAAGGGAGGGAGTCCCTTTGTTCATGTACCTGTCCGTCAATGCCAATGCAATGGGCTGCATGTTAGGACAGAAGGATGATAGTAGCAAGGAAAGAGCCATCTACAAATCAGTAAAAGATTCAGTAGTGGGGAACAGAAATACACCCTGATCGAGAAGACATGCTGTGCATTAGCATGGGCCGCTATGAGGTTGCAACACTATTTGCATGGGCATACGACTTACCTCATATCCAGAATGGATCCGCTCAAATATGTATTCAACAAACCAATGCTGAATTGCCAACTGTCCAAATGGCAGTTGATCCTACAGCAATTTGATATTGTCTACGTGACTCAGAAGTCAATTAAGGGTCAAGGCATTGCAGATCAATTAGCAGAAGCACCTTCAGGAGGGTTCGAGCCCCTGGAGACATATTTCCCGGATGATGGGATCATGATAATTCAACAACTCCAGTCTGAGAATACAGTCCAACCATGGAAAATGTGGGAGAAGTATCAGATGAAATACCTCCTGTCAAGCAGCCTTGGTTTCAAGACATCAAGGAATATCTCCGTAATGGATCCACACCCGCTGGTGCAAGCCAATTAGAGCGAAAACGGATTCTTAGAGTGGCCATGAACTTCTATCTGAGCAGAGATGCACTTGATAAAAGGGATGCTGGAATAGGCCTGTTAAGATGCCTCGATAATGAGTAAGCCCAAAGACTAATGGATGAAGTCCATGGCAGAGTCTGTGGTCCACACATGAGCGGCCATCTGCTGGCTAAGAAGATAATTAGAACAGGACATTACTGGATTTCGCTCAAAGCTGATTGCGATGATCACTTCAAGAGATGCTTTTAATGCCAAATACATGGAAATGCCATTCACGCTCCTCTAAATGAGCTGCATAACACGAGTTCGCCATGGCCTTTTTTAAGTGGGGAATGGACGTAATAGGTCCAGTGGAACCCAAAGCCAGCAACGGTCATCGATTCATCTTCACTATGATCAATTACTTCACCAAATAGGTCGAAGTAGCCTCTTTTCCCAAAGTCGCAAAAGTGGTTATCATCAGTTTCATCAGAAACAATGTCGTCTGTCAATATGGACAACCGGAGGTGATCGTATCAGACAACGCCAAAAACCTAAACAATCAAATGATGATGGATTTGTGCAGTAAGTTCCACATCAAGCATCTCAATTTCATCATCTATCGGCCCAAGATGAACGGTGTTGTTGAAGTGGCCAACAAAAACATCAAGAAGATCATGCAGAAAATAGTCTGCCAACCACAAGGACTGACCTGACCTTGCTGCCTCTAACTCTGTTAGCATACAGGGCGTTAATGCGCACCTCTACTGGGGCTACCCCCTACTCGTTGGTCTATAGCATGGAAGCAGTCCTTTCCATAGAAGTAGAGATGGAATCTTTGCGAGTGTTGATAGATGCTCAAATAGATGAAGATCAATGATTGCAAGATCGGTATCATCAACTGTCTCTGATAGATGAAAAGAGAGCTACGGCCATTCAGAGAAAACGACTTAGTGCTAATGAAAATCCTGGCCAATCAGGATAAAGCTAAAGGAAAATATGCCCCAAACTGGGAAGGCCCTTTCATTGTCAAAAAGTGTTGACTGGGGGCGCTATCAAACTGCAAGAGATGGATGGGACCGAGTTTCCTCAAATCATCAATTCAGACACCGTGAAAAGGTATTACATCTGAAGCATATGCATACCCTCATTCGGGTCCTACAAATTAAATCAGGTTTGGTCTTTCACTAGAAAACCGAAACTACGAATGACCTGATCTCCCCTCAACCCGGGAGTACGTAGGCAGCTATTTCTGGTGCGGTCAAACCAAATAAAAGCTCAAAAACTCATCAAACCAAATTCAAAATCCAAGATAAATACTTTTCAAACCTACATCCCAGCACCAGCAGGAACTACGAATGATCTGATCTCCCTCAACCCGGAAGTATGTAGGCAGCCATTTCTGGTGCGTTCAAACCAAATAAAAACTCAAAAACTTATCAAACTAGACTCAAAATCCAAGATAAACTCTTTTCAAACCTCTCCAACCACACATCCGAAACTACAAATGACCTGATCTCCCTCAACCCGGGAGTACGTAGGCAGTCATCTATGTCGTGGTTTGACCTTCAAGAAAAAATAAAAATAAATAAAGACCAATTCCAAGACACCAAAGACAAATAGAAGCTAAATTTTATCAAACTTCCCTGGTCAACAGGCCCATCTGAGATACACCCTGACATCTCAGCTGTCAATCCATCAAGGAGGAGCTCAAGATATATCAACAATTGTGAGTCATGAAAGAAGTGGTAATCACTCAGAAATGACAATACATCTCCAATCAGGGAAGTGCATCAAAAATATATTTCTCTGATATAGAAAACTGCTTTATATACATAATGCCCTGTACATGACAAAAATGACTGATCTAGTATGTGTAGGAAAAATAAAGTTAGTTTATGGACCCAAGGACAAGCAGGTCAGCAATGCTAATATGGCATCTCTCTCTAAAGATGGTGGAGCAGACGTAAGTGCAGTCCACTCAACCTCCATACGGCCCAGAATATCCACAGTCATCTATAAGGTGGCACTGTGGTCATCAATATAAGCACTCATCTTGATGATCAAACCATGAATGTAAGATCGAAGAGCAGTACTATCAGCAATGTGGAAATCACGGGAAGCTATTGCCTCATCCCTCTCCGCAAAAGCTGCGTCTTAAGAAATCAAAGTCTCCTCGATCTCAATATATGTTACATCCCTGGCCGAGCGGATCTCATCTCACTCTACAACTGCAGTATCCAGAGCAGAGCGGAGCTCATCCTGCTCAATCAATCCAGCATCCAAAGCAACCCTGAGACCATCCCTCTCAGCAAAAGCTAAATCTTTGCCAGACAAGGCAGCCAATATATATGCTCTAGACAAGTCTCGCTCAAAGGTCATCCTGAATAGTGAGTCTGCTAAAGCCGGATCTGTCCCCATAAGAATGGTTGGGAAATCGCTAACCAGAGCAACGATCAAACCCTTGAACAGGTCATCCTCGGTAGGAGAATCTAGTTCCTCCTGGGCTCCTCCTCGTCAGAGTCCACACTAGGAGATGAAGAAGCCTCTGCTACCACTCCTATCTCTGCCTCCAACCATGAAGAATACTCCGGAGAACAGCCCGGATGGCTATTGGAGAAATCAGCCCTCTCTCGATGAGTCCAACACTTATATACTCTGACCAAGTCGGCCGATGACATGGAAGAAGCTGACATCCTCTGATTAGCAGAACCCTCAAAATGGTGCAAACTCTATAACTGATCAAACTGACACATGACTGCCAAAGGATGATAGGTAGTCACTCTTCTCAAACCCGTTAGGGGCAAATAATTCAGGCCAGATGCATGAGTGATAAAGCTATATGGGGATGTTAGCCCTGAGCATGGAAAGATCACAAACAGATGCTCAATATTCGACAGATATGCCAACCAAGACTCTGCATCAATGCACTCTGCAGGTTGAAAAGAGAAGGCTTTAGATGTCTCGTGAGTAAAGAAAAAACCCCTAGGCCTGAAGGATCCAATCGATCGTATATGGGACATCAGCCATATATACAGCAAGACCGAACTGCCCCTAAAAAACCCATCTGGATGGGTACTACAATATGTGGCGGATATAACTATCTCAGCCAATATCATCGGGATGATGGTGCTACCCTGTCTAAGGGCTCTAACCACTACTACCAATCCCACATCTAGATGATCCAATCGCAACGGCATGTAGACATATGCCACAACACACATCAGCAGAATGTCTATCCTGGCCACATGACATCCCTCTACTGAACAAATAAAATCTTTGGCGTGGCGACCAAAACTATCAAGCTCACCAAAGCACTCAATCAAGAAGTCCATAGAGATCACGTGCCCCAAAATGATCTCATCCATGGCTACACTCTGATGGAGACCGGACAACCTGATAAATGGCCTCCTCATATCACTAATCACCATCTGAGTGCACGACAACTCTAAATCCTAGCTAGTAAATCTCGGGTACTCCTCCAGAGTTGGCGTCAGCTCACGCCACCCGAAACGGAACAACTGCTTATCGGTAATCCAATAGGGTAGAAGGCCCTCAACAATTTTGACTGAAACCCAAAAATCTGCAAGGGCCAATGAATGCCCCAACATCTGGTCCACAGTCCCCCTAGCAGGAAAGAGCAGACTATCATACCAGGACCTCAGTGATGCTGCCACCGTAGATGGTGGTAAATGCTCAATACGGCTGACTACAGACGATGTCATCTGTAGCACCGTACCACAAGACCATCCAGAGGTCAAGACAAAACACAGTTGTCTGAATGTATACACATGATATAATACATACATGATGACAGTAATATAAATATGATGCAGGAGATAAGATATAGCAGGAATATCTACAATAAGCGATCTACTGCATACAACATCCCTATATCCTGATACAAAGTGAAAGGAAGAATACAGGGAAAATGGGGCACCACCACCGAACTACTACAGTGGTCTATCAAAATGATGGCACAAACGCCGAATAGCCAAAATAGTGACTGACCAAAAAGTATAGCTCCAATAGCTATCAGAGGAAGTCGTATACATCAATGTCGAATCGATCAACCTGCTCCATCTCCTCTGTCTACACAAAGATGCTAAGCTCAGGCATATCTGGTGATTTAAGGGAGGATCTGCCCCTGTATAGCTGCTGCTAAATAGACCTTAAGAGGGACCTGCTCCTAAGCTGGATGGGTCAAAAGAAGATGCCTTTGATGGATCTCGGCCAAGGTGCTTGATAAAGAAACGAGCCTGCTCCAACTCCCTGGTCAAATCTGCTATTTGGTCTGCATGAGTCAGCTCCCTGAGGCAAGCTATCCAATCCGTCATCATCACGGATCCTGGCACCTTGTCTGCCATAAACTGGGTAGCCCGAGTCTGAGCTCCAATAGTACGATAGCTCCACCATCTGCCAAATGCCTCCTGGCTGTAAGGACCCTCTAATAGGGTGAAGCCATCAATGCCCTCCAAAGGGATGTCTGTCAAAGGCACAGTCAATGGCCAATGATGCCAAGCTGGAGGAATAATAGAAATGTGAATCTCCCCTGTGATGCTCCTAATAGTACGCTCTCTAAGATAGAGCTCCCAGCCTCCTGCCGTTAACAACGGTACCCTGCAGGTCGATAAGTCAAACTCCAGGCCAGTAGGAACTCCTCCCTCGAATCTAACGATTAAGTGCTCAGATGTGTACGGTGTCTAGGTGATCAAATCTGCCATCAAAAGCTCCAACTGTAGACGGGCATGAGTGAATCCCTCAACAACAAGGACCTCCGTCAAAGTGGAACGATGCCATCTCCATCCTCGAGGATAGGTCTCCAGACCTAAAGCAGTAGCGGGCCGTAGGCAAGGAAGCCTCTCAAATGCCCAAAGCTGACCATGCAAATACCAAAAGTCCTCAGTGATCAAGACTGACAAAAATGCTTAAATCAAAAAGGTACAGAAAGATGTACTCACCAGCAGGAATGGGTAAAATCCTAACCAAGCCTCTGTCGTACCCTTCGAAAGCATGCGCATGCCCCGAAGAAAATAGGCAAAGGTATAGGTGCCCCAATCATAGTCACTGAGGCACTCTACCTGTCGAGTGACGATGATCAAAGCGAAGGACACAGTAGACGAGTTGTCCGCCATGAAACTACCCCAGATGATCAACAAAAACAAATGCCTCAGAATGCGATTTCTAGCCTTCTGGTCATCAGGCGGAGGCAACTACAAAGTCCCATCCTGGGCATCTATACTCAAGGGACCAGATTGGACTGCCCGACCCTTGAATGTCGTCGTTGGGACTCCCAGCAGGGACCGAACGATAGCGGGAAAAATGTCAGTCATGACAGGCACTAACTAGCCCTCAAACTCAATGCCGTTGATAAATCTCCAGTCCATAGGAGTCATCATCACCTCGCAATCCAGCAAATAAAGGGACTGAGTCTGGTGAACCAGCGCTCAGACAAAGCCCTCATATACCCCCAGGGGTAACGGCTAGGAAGGATCGAGAAAAAGGCCTGAAATCCCCAGCCATCTACAATCTCCCTATAATCCTCATGCAAAGTGTGATACAGGGAGTGCACGCTAAACCAATTCCCTTGAGGCTGCGTAAAGCATGGAACTTGCATCAAAAACCAACCCAAGTCAAAAACCTGAGCCCCGAAAATGGAACGAAGGAAGAAAAGAATCTAGAGAGAAGAAAGACTTCAAGTCACCTCGTTGGCATGAAGATATCTCAAAGAATGGCCACTCAAGTCGCCCAATAACTCCTGAGTAGGCACAACAATGCCTGGGACCTCCGCACGTGGAGCCTGAGCGGGAACAAGAGCAACAAAAAGAGCCTCCTCATCGACAATATCAAGTGGTTGCTCGTCCTATGCTGGACGAATCCTGCCCTCTACCAGTCTACGAGGCGTCCTAGCCGAACGTGGCTGTGGCACATCAGAAGCCTTCTTACATCTAATACTCGAGGAGACCCTACTAGAACTGTCGGGTCTATCACAATCCATCTACGGCAACAAGTCTTCAAATCACCTTAGAAAGGGTGCGGTAAGCCTAAAACCTATGGCTTATCATTTTCAATCAGTCCAGCATATATTTCTAGGTCCTAAGTCATGCATGGGTTAGTCAAAAATATCCAATAAAGTCAAAACTACATGTTTTCAAAACCTAGCAACTCAAAACCTACATAGGTCAGTAAAATTTTTTCCTATAGAGTCAAAATTATATGTTTTTTAAAGGCCTAAGATTTTGGAAAAATTTTTCCAGGGTCTCCTTTGTAAAATGGACTGTCCATATGCACACAGGCATGCCTAGATGGCCATTCAGTAGAACACCTACCCAAAAAAAGAAACAGTTCATATTTATGAAAGAAAATCAAAAATTAACCTCACATGGTAGCCAAATTACCATGGACATTTTTAGTTGAAAATCCAGGCTCACTAGGCCTCAAAAAGGATGACTAAACTGATCAAAAAGTACAAAAATTAACTGTCTCAGGACCTGAATTTTCTTACATCCAAACATGCATTACAGTAAGATATGCATACATATATAGTCATAAATTTTTTTACAGGTTATATAGGCGTACATTTTTCATACATTGCGTCTAAAAGCACCCTAGGCGGTTCGCATACTTTTAACGGTCAAAACTACGAAAAAAGCATGTAAAACGTTACCTGCGCTGCGCTGAACGCGTAGGAACTGACGAATTCAAAAAATGGCTGTCCAAGCTCTATAGATCTGAAAAAGAAGATCGAAATCCTTTCAAAACTCAAAACAGAAAACTTGCAAAATAAAAATCCGTAGCACATTAAATAGGCTTGGTAGCCGCACCTCCACTTGCAGCAGCCCAGGTGGGTCCCACTTCCCCCATGCCCGATTCAGTTTGAGTTAAAACGGAGTTTAAACGGGCTACCAAGTCAAATTTGAAGAGAAATCGCTACGCAATTAAGCGGTTTGACCAGAAATCCTGCGTTTAGTAGCGTAATCCTGACGAAAAAGGAAATTCCACGAAAACCCTTGGTATTCATCCGGGAGCCTTGTCCGGGGATCACCAAATCAAACTACAGAAAAACTACGCAAGAATTGCGCAAAAATGCCGAAAACTGTCATTTTTCAAAGTTCGGGTACTGACCGAAGCAGTTTCAGCCGTTGTCTCAGTCCTAGCGAAGTTCAGGTATTGACCGAAGCAGTTTCAGCCGTTGGCTCAGCCCCAGTGAAGTTCGGGTATTGACCAAAGCATTTTCAGCCATTGGCTCAGCCCCAGCGAAGTTCGGGTACTGATCAAAGCAGTTTCAGCCGTTGGCTCATCCCCAGTAAAATTTGGGTACTGACCAATGCAATTCTTAGCCGTTGGCTCAGCCCCAGTGAAGTTTGGGTACTGACCAAAGCAGTTTCAGCCATTGGCTCAGCCCCAGCGAAGTTCAGGTACTGACTGAATCAGTTTCAGCCGTTGGCTCAGCCCCAGCGAAGTTCTGGTACTGATCGAAGCTGTTTCAGCGGTTGGCTCAGCCCCAGTAATGTTCGGGTACTAACCGAAGCAGTTTCAGCTGTTGGATCAGCCCCAGCGAAGTTCAGGTACTGACCGAAGCAGTTTTAGCCGTTGGCTCAGCCACAGTGAAGTTCGGGTACTGACCGAAGTAGTTTCAGCCGTTGGCTCAGCCCCAGCAAAGTTCGGGTACTGACCAAAGCAGTTTCAGCCGTTGGCTCAGCCCCAGCGAAGTTCGGGTACTAACCGAAAAAGTTTCAGCCGTTGGCACAGCCCCAGCGAAGTTCAGGTACTGACCGATGCAGTTCTCAGCCGTTGGCTCAGCCCCAGCAAAGTTTGGATACAGATCAAAATATAGTCCAACCGTTGGCTCTGCCCCAATGACGTTTCAACTGTCGGCGCATCCCCAGCCAAGCAACAGAAGGGATCCGGTGACGGAAGCAATTATAATAATCTGTCCCAAATGATGGAATCTGTTATACACATCCTCAAAGGGATCATTGAGGTAGTATCAATCAGATCAACCTCAATCAGAATCTACAAAGCTATCGCGGAGAACGTCATCCCTAGTAGATCCAGACGTGGACAGCCTATGATATCTCATATTCGAAAATATCATCCCCATCAGAATCAAATAAATTGACATAAATGATGTCATCCCCAGCAGGAAATGATAAAATTAGTTCGCGGTAATTTCCCAACAACATCAATGGCTGCACATGACAACGTTATCCCCAGCAGAGTGATAACGTAGGCAGCTAACAGAAGCCCCATTCCACTCAAAGACGCCCAGCCTTCAAAGCAGCTCTGGCACTTTTTATTTCCAGTGCCTACTAATCTTTATCCTGTCCATCCCATTACATTACATGGACATGATAAAGAGGGGCATCTGTAGACACTTGAAATTTTCCTTGCCCCAACACTAACACTGTAGGAGGGCAAAACCGTCAATCAATTCAAATTCGACCACCAATGCCAGTCCTTCAATTCAAATTTGACTGCCAATGCCGGTTCTTTAACTCAAAACCGGTCGCCAATGCTGGTCCTTAAACCTAGATCCGATACCCAATATCGGTAACCAAAATCCGATCCCCAATATCGGTATTCTAACCATCTCCGATCTACAATTGGACCATCAATCCAGCTCTGATCTCCAATCGGACCGTCAATCCAGCTCCGATCTCCAATCGGACAGTCTATCCATCTTCGATAGTTAATTAGACTATCTATCCAACTCTGATCTCCAATCAGACCATCTATCCAGCTCCGATCTCCAATCGGACCTTCAATCCAGCTCTGATCTCCAATCGGACTGTTAATCCAGCTCTGATCTCCGATCAGACTGTCAGTCAAACCCCAATCTCAATATCGAGCCTTCAAGTCAGCCCCGACATCAACTCAGGAGGTACAGTTCAACCTTGACATCAACCTAGGACGTGTTAAATCATTCCCGGTCTTAGCCCGGGATATACAGATCAGCCCCTATGTCAATCCGTGAAGTGCAGTTCAGCCTCAGAGACAATCCTGGGAAGCCAGTTCCATCAAAGGTCGTGCTAGAACCACAGGTAACCCTGGGAGGGGCAAAACAGTCATTTTATCCAACTCTCAATAGATTCGGTCAAACTCAAGTTGAATTAATGCCATCGAAGTCAAAACGAACCACAACAACGATCTCGAGTGCCAATAGCACAAGACAGCTCCACTGACAAACTGCGGGGAATCGAAGACCTGGTTATGAACCAGTCTTCTTGGACCTGGGAAATGTTTATCCCATGTCTTGTGACACTCTCGATGAGGACTTTCTGAAAAGGTATCGCACGCCTCAAACGGACGCTCCGATCAAAAGTTTAAAAGTTTCGACTTTGACTACGCGTTGTCCGGACTACACGTAGTTTGAGACGTCAGAACCAGGCACCGTGGGACCCACCTGGGGAGCCACACCTCTAACTGTGGTAGCCGCAGGTAGAGCTAATGCTCCCTGGCCTATAAATAAACGTGCGCCCCCCTTCATTTTTAAGTTTTCGAAACGCAGCGAAGCTCTGCCTGTCTGATTTTTCAACTTTTACACCTCTTCCAAACCCAAATATTTTCACTTCAACATGTAGATATACCCATATACTATCACATATCAAAAAATAACCGGTAGATTTGGACGTATAGAGCTTACGATTTGGCAAAAAGCCCGTATTGCAGTCTATTATAAGTATTTTTACGATCAGAAAGTCAATACTACTACTTTGCACTATTTTCCACTTGCACACGAAGTTTCATTTTCTAAATATGCCCGGAACTTAGTTCCGTGGCCGTTTTTGATAAAATTTGGTATATTTCTGTACATAAACGTAAATTTTTACATTTCTACAACTCGGATTGATGATCCGTCAGCTTCAGCAGTTTCAATGCACTAGCACACACATTTTTGGCAACTCTACAGGACTGGGTTGCTTTCATTGTCCGGGTTTGGCCCTTTTTCTTGCTTATTTAACTGTAAATGGACTAACATTTCAATTCTGTCAAGCCCGGATGTCAAATTCGTGGTAGTTTACCACTTTTATATACATTTACGCATATATAAGTGAATTTCACCATCACTGGTACTCATATCAGTCCTGATTGACTATATTTCTATCAATATATATATATATATATATATATATATATATATATTTATATATTTCCATTACGGCCTGGATTACTTCGTGGCCATTTTACTGCTTTTGCACACTTCGCCATACTGGGTGCTCTCCCCAGTCACTGGTTGACTACTTTTCTGTCAATTTTAATTCTAGTACAGGCACCGGCAGGAAAACCCATCTCCCTTATTACTGTCTATATATATATATATATATATATATATATATATATATATATATATAGGGAGCATTTCAAGAGCATAACTCTTAAAAGACATAACAAGCATAACACCTTTAGCGACGAACCAGACCGTCGCCATAGGTCCGTCCAACGCCATAGGTCTTATCCGACGGACAATATATAGCGACGGACGGACCTATGACGACGCATATAGCGACGGTTTGGTCTGTCGCTAAAGGGGAGTTATGCTCTTGAAGGAGTTATGCTTTTTATAAGTGATGCTCTTGATCCTTGCTCTATATATATATATATATATATATATATATATATATATATTTCAATTCCAGTTCGGGCTTGCGAGTGAAAACCCATCGCCCTTTTGCAGCTTTTGTATATATATAATTATATATATTGCTTTACTCAATTTATTCAACTGGTGTATTTAACATTCATTTGTATATGATTATGCACTGACATATCTGCGGGCTGACTAGATTTATCCAAATCTCGCCAATTCTAGCTTTCAACGGTCCAAACAGGTCCCGACAAAACCTGAAAGCTATAATGGCGGAGATTTCTTTAAATCTAGTTATTTTTTTAGTTTCAGCTTTAAAAGCACACTCGCGTCCCTTAGATTGCTATCTAGTGGGAATGAAACGCTTTATCCACTCGCAGCCAGGATTTATTGATGAATCCTTGTTCCATTGCGACGTGATGATGTATATATATTCATTTCTGTGCAAATTTGAACTGTGCAGGCTTATGGGCTACTCATATGTGAGCCTATAAATCATGGGATTCACAATCAAATCGATCGGGATCTGATTTCCATAATGGACAAACTCCAGTTTACAGATGTACCTTGCCAATTTTTCTGTAAAATGTACATATACAGACTTTAAAATGGTTATCCGGATTTAAGGTCTCATCATAGTGAAATATCAATTGTAGTGTCAGTGTCCCTCCGATGGTTTTCATACCCATGAGGAGACCGACACTTGTCTATTCCTATGGTCGAGGATGCTTCGCAGCCCGGTAAATCACTATTCACATGTAGCCTTAAGGCTATAAAGATAAAAAAAATTGAAAGTAGCGATACGCTTTAATTCCTATGGCAGCGTAAGGGTTTGATCAACCAGCTTTCAAAACATCATTTTCAATCAAAAGAAAAGCTTTTGTAAATCAAATTAAATACTTTTGCAAATCAAATCAAAGACCGATTTTTAAATCAAATCAAACCCTTCGTATATAGGTTCAACGAAGCTTGTCAAAGCTTTTAATCAATCAAATCAAAAGGCCCAATTTTCAAACAGCATTCACACACGCATTCACAGTTTTAAGGGAAATATCGAAAAGATGTGGTACCGTGTTTACACAGGAGTTGTGGGGTGCCTAACACCTTCCCCACACTTAACCAAGCCCCCGAACTCAAAACTCTGATTTTAAAGATCAAGTTTTGACAGTGTCCAGCAATTAGGCCTCTTTTCAAATCAAACTCGGTTGAGTTGGTACAACCATTTTTTAATCTACCAACTGGCGACTCTAAGCGTTCAAATCGTCAACATAAACACATGTTGGCCTCTTTCCTAAAAAACCCTTCAAAACCTTTTTCCTAAATAAAAAGAGTGGGGGTAGAGAGAACTTAGGAAGATCGATTTGAGGAAACCCGGGTTATGAACCGACCCGCGAGGTTCTTAAAATTTCCAACGTTAACAATTAGTATATTTTTACATTCGATCATCATTTTTAGCAAAACTAGTCTTTGCAGACTCACTGGGCACTTCGTGCTCTGCAGTCTTCACTATCTTACTACTAGCCTTTGCAGATATTTTCCTTCTTTTTCCCTCAACATCTTCTTCATTAGATTCAGCCTCATTATCACTGAGTTCAATGATTGCTGTAGAAGAGTCTCCTTTCTTCTCAAGGATAGATCTAGCAAGAAATTTGTTGCTCTTTCTTTTCCTTGGAGGTTCAGCTATAGGAGATTCAGACTTTTCTC
Source organism: Panax stipuleanatus (assembly GCA_020205555.1). Taxonomy (NCBI): domain Eukaryota; kingdom Viridiplantae; phylum Streptophyta; class Magnoliopsida; order Apiales; family Araliaceae; genus Panax; species Panax stipuleanatus. Next base: position 26,295 of record JAINUT010001309.1, read on the forward strand.
CATCTTCAAAGTTTGAGGCCTCTGAATCATCAGATAAGCTTCTTTTGTGTTCAGCAATAGGGGCAGATGATTCTTTTTCAGACTTAGATCCTTCCTTATCAGCAGAGTGGCTACTTTGGGGCACAACCACAGGACTCACATTTCCTTCTTCATCTTCAGACTTTGCTTCCTCTTTCTCAGATTTCACTTCCTCCTCATTAGTGAACTGGCTGCTTGAGGATTCACTTTTAGAGCTTTCAGTTACCTTTTCTTCTTCTGACTTTGCTCTTTTCTCTTTGGCAGTCAAACTTCTTTGGGGAACTGATTTTAACTTCTTCACCACTTTAGCTCTCTTCTTGAATGGCCTTACAGACTTGGACTGGAATGATTGAGTCCTCAGAGTGTGATAGCTCCTCCTCCATAGCACTTGCTTTTCTCTTCTTTATAGTACTCTTGCTGCTGCTGCCATATGTCACAAGCCTTTTGTTTTCCATTGGCTTCCAGTTTACAAACTGCTTTGGAGACATCACCTTCTGACTATTCAGGACTTCACCCTCATCATCTTTAATCTTATTCTTTAGCTTCTTCTTCAGAATAATGCTCAAGAATCTTTCATGACAAACCTTTGTGAGTGGTTTCTCTGTTGACTTCTTCTTTTCTGCTTTGTCCAGCCACTTGGACATTAAGTCGAACATAATAACTCCAAACTTGATTCGCTTCTTCAGTACTATTGCAGAGATGATTCTCAATTGTTGATCACTCATAGTGTCATGAGCTATATCCTTGCTTAGTATACATTTCCCCATAATCTCTGCAAGGAACTCGAATTCTTCAGGAAACTTCTTTCTTTTCATATCTTTCAGACTAGGGTTTCTCTTTTACCTCATAATCCTTTTTTCTTCTTCAGTGTCAACTTCTTCAAGGCCATTCAGACCCAGATCAGGAAAACCTAAGCACTGGTTGATGTCAGTGGATTTCAGCTTCAGAGTCTGACCTTTGACCTTGGTAGATAGAGTCCCAGAGTTTGTAGTTGCGTTAAGGTAGAACTCTTTAACCAAGTTAACATATATGAGAGTGTTCAACTCAAGGCATTCAGAGAATCCAGCCTTCTTTACTAGCTCAAGAATATCTCTGAACTTCTTCTAGGATTTCTCAAACTTTTTAGTCCCGAGTTGAATGCCAGTGATTACACGCCAGTGTTCCATTTAAAGGGTTAGGGTTTTCTGGGTTAATGACTTTGTAATACCCGAGAATTTCTGAATATTATTAAATGAATATATTAATGGAAATGGATATTTATTTGAATATAAATATTTATATGTTATGAGATGAGTTAACTTAATTATATTAAAATGAATAATTATGATAATTGAGAAATCGTGGAGTTTATGATAGGCTCAATAAATGCCTTGTGTGGCACAGTGATGAGAATTACGATGATTTAATTAATTAAAGAAATAATTAATGAGTGCATGATTAATCAATAATATATTGTTAATTAAAGATTACTAAGAGTATTGACATATTAATGAATAAATATTTGATTAATACTAGAAGATAAATGTTTGTTCAAGTATGTGTTAAAGTGTAAAGTATCACTACAACTATATTTTATAAAGTCATGTAGTGTGACACCTTAGTAAGACTATGTAACGTATATAAACTATGTTATAAAAGAAGTAAGTCACATGGTTGTACTTATGAGAATACATGTGGTATGTACATTATACCATACGGGACCAAACTATGTTATATAAAGAATAACGTGACACTTTAGTAAGAATATACAATATAGGAACTATATTGAAAGAGTAATAAAATTGCTTATGTGACCATGTGGTAGCTATAGTACTTTAATGAATACTATATAGTATATTAAATTCAAGTATGTGAACCACTATTTTAATAAGTACATAATTGAAATAATAATAATAATAATGAGATTTGTGATAATGTAGTATGTCACCATTCTATTAACTCATAATGTAATATTATTAAAATGTACATGGATTATATGATGTATATAGATATATATCCTCATGTGCTACCATGTAATGTTGTTACGATATTTTAGTCCATGTATGCCCTAAATGAATAAAAGCTAATGTGTACATATGTGTATTGAGCATATAGTATATGATATTTCATTCCCAAACTTGCAAATGCTGTGATATAATTGGATGTCCCATATTGAGTGTCCAATTGCTCCCCCATTTCCCATTCACATGGAAACAACAAAGGCTAGAGTCTACTCCCTCATTCTTCTCCCAAGCTTCGTTCTAGCTCATCATTCATGGGGAGTGGGATTCATGATTTCATCTACCAACTATCTCACCAACTAACCCTTGTCCAAAGAACTCTCCTTCCATCTCTTGGTTTGTTTTCATGGACAAAGTCTTGGCATGGGTTTGAGTTTTCTATAAATTGAGCATCCCTCTTCATTTTCTATGTTGCTTAATTAATTGCTAAGTTATTATAGGGTGAGTTGAGAGAAAATTATGAGATTGAAGGGAAGCTCTACCCAATTAAAAGCTCAAGAAGGTATAATGCTTGAATATATCTTGTAGTGTAGCATTTTTAATTCATAGAAATTAGCATGACTCAGTTGGAAATGGTTGTATGAAATGATGCTAGCATGTTAGTGGAGTTAGTATGCATGTTAGAAACATAAGGTAGTTGATTAAATGCATGTTTCACAAAGTGTATTGGGTATGGCCTGAAGCTCTACCTTAGCAAAAGACTCCTAGTCTGGAAAACGGAGCCGAGCAGTCGTGCCTCTCCCTAGTACAAATGGGGCCCGGCCGCACCCCTCTGCAAATTCTGTTGATGGCTTTGTTAGGCTATCTGATTTATAAAGTATGCTAATGTAACGTAGTTAGGCCTATTTCAGTCCCTGACTTGTTATTTTATGTGGCCTTTCATGAAAACACTTACCAAATCTTGAGTGTTTCAAAAGGAACTTAAAGTTATGAAAAGATGAACTTTGATATGTTAGCCTTATATTGATGTTCTGACTTTTGATACACGTTAGTATAGTTTAGAAATGCATGAGAGATATATTAACTTATGTACATAGGTTCTGTAATATAATATGAACATGTGAACCTCACTAGTACACATTCCTAACGAAAATGGATGTTTTGAACACAAACCTAGACATGCTATGCCATGTTAATATTCTGATTTTGCGAGCGTAGTAGTATGGTTTAGAAATGCATGAACAACGAGCTAATCAACAAAGATCAGAAGACGGTGTTTGCCACATACATGATGAGGGGAGAAGCGAACTACTGGTGGGAGGCTAATCAACAAAGAGCTGGAGAAGGGATAATAGCTTGGGATAAGTTTAAGACGCTATTTTTTGAGAATTACTTCCCGAAAAGCATAAAGAATAGGATGGAGGTGAAATTCCTAGAGTTAAAACAAGGGGAGATGACAGTGGCGCAATACGTGGCTAGGTTTAATGAACTAGCCCGATTTGCAAAGCACCAGGTAGGAGATAAAGAGAGGAAGGCTGGACGATTCGAACAAGGACTGAAGCCTTGGCTATTCAATAAGGTATCAGTTCTTCAGATCGATTCTTTTACAACACTGCTGGAGAAGGCTATTATCTCCGAGGGAGGAAGTGAAGCTTTGAGCTTGTATAACAAAGAAAAGAAAGGAAAGAACACTAGTAGTGAAAATTATGGAGGAAGCAGTGGCGGAGGGAGTAACTCCGGGAAGAGAAAGTGGGACAACAACAACAACAACAACAACAACAACAGCAGAAACAATAATCAAGGTGGGAGTCACCAGGGAAATTTTAAGAAAAGGAGTGGAGCTTGTAATAAGTGTGGGAAAAGTCACCAAGGGGAGTCCTGGAAAGGAAAAAGCACGTGTTATAACTGCGGCCAAGAGGGGCACATTTCGCTAAACTGTTCGAAGCCAAAGAAGATCCAAGGGTGTTTTGCTTGCGGCTCAACTGAGCACCGTATTAAGGATTGCCCGAAGAAGGGAAGTGGCGAAAGTGGTAGCCAACAAGGGGGAGGAAATAAGCTTATAATCGGCGGGCCGACATAATCCAACCGCCCAACCGCCAGAACCTTTAACATGACCGTCCAGGACGCAGTGGCTACGAAGGACGTGGTGTCAGGTATAATCCCAATCAATGATATAAATGATTATGTATTATTTGATTCGGGTGCCACCTGTTCTTTTATATCTGAAGAATTTGCTAGTAAACTTAGTACACCCCGAGAATCCTTTGAACATAGAAGTTACGAATAAGGAAATAATCCCTGTAGAATACGTTTATCGAGATTATCGTGCAAACATTAGAGAACATGAAGTGAGCGTAGACTTGATTCCTATTAGACTGGGAGAATTTGATGTGATACTGGGAATGGATTGGTTGTATAACCATGCAGCGATAATTGATTGTCAGAATAAATGTGTGAACCTTCAAACTTCGAGTAAGTCTAAGGTAGTGTTTTATGGTAGCTCATCGCTTAAGCAATCGTGTTGGGTTACGATGATGCAGGCCAAAAAATTGTTAAGGAAAGGATGTTTAGGTTATTTTGCTTATATCGTTGATACTCAAAAAAAGGGAGTAGAAATTAAGGATATATCCATAGTTAATGAATTTTGAGATGTATTTTAGGACAATCTGCCTGGTCTTCCGCCAGACAGAGAAACTGAATTTGTAATAGACTTAGCACCGGGAACGGCACCGATTTCGAAAGCTCCATATTGTATGGCGCTAGTAGAAATGAAGGAATTGATGATACAATTGCAAGAGTTATTGGATAAGGGTTACATTCGACCGACTGTGTCTCTTTGGGGAGCACCAGTGTTATTCGTTAAGAAAAAGGACGGATCGATGAAGCTCTGTATCGATTATCGAGAATTGAATAGAATAACGATCAAGAACCGATATCCGCTACTGAGGATAGACGACTTGTTTGATCAACTGAAGGGAGCAAAGTGTTTCTCAAAAATCGACTTACGAACAGGATATCATCAACTGAAAGTGAGAGATGAGGACATACCAAAGACTATGTTTCGAACCCATTATGGACACCATGAGTTTTTGGTAATGTCATTTGGTTTGACTAATGCTCCGGCAGCATTTATGGACTTGATGAACAGAGTTTTCAAGCCATACTTGGATAAATTTGTTGTGGTTTTTATCGACGACATTTTGATCTACTCGAAGATAGAGGAAGAACACGCCGAACATCTGAAGATTGTTTTGGAGGCACTAAGGAAAGAGAAGATGTATGCGAAATTTTCAAAGTGTGAATTTTGGATGGAGAAGGTTCAATTCTTAGCCCACTTGGTGGATAAGAGTGGAATCTCAGTAGACCCCGCAAAGGTCGAAGCAGTAAGTAATTGGGAACAACCGAGAACACCGAAAGAGGTGAGAAGCTTTTTAGGGTTAGCTAGGTACTATCGAAGATTTATCCAAGATTTTTCTAAGATAGCAACCCCGTTGACCAATTTGACTAGGAAGACGGTGAAATTTATATGGACAGACAAATGTGAAGTGAGTTTCCAAGAACTAAAAAAGAGACTAAGCGAAGCGCTTGTATTGTCACTACCAGATGATGCGAGAAATTTTGTGGTGTATAGTGACGCATCGCACAAGGGACTTGGTTGTGTTCTCATGCAACACGGTAAGGTCATTGCGTATGCATCACGATAATTGAAGGATTATGAAAAACGATACCCTACTCACGACTTAGAGTTAGCGGCAGTAGTTTTTGCGTTGAAGATTTGGAGACATTATTTGTACAGAGAGAAATGTGAAATATTCACGGACCACAAGAGTCTGAAATATATCTTCACATAGAAGGAGTTGAATATGTGTCAGAGAAGGTGGTTAGAATTGATTAAAGACTATGACTGTGATATTCTTTATCACCCGGGTAAGGCAAAAGTGGTTGCCGATGCTCTGAGCCGAAAAGGAAGGGAGAAACTGTTTCATTTGACGACTCAGGAAGAATTGGTAAGAGAAATAGAAAGATTAGAGATAGAGGTAAGAGGACCGGAAAGGTCGGAAGAGAAGTTATTCGTAATGGAAGCTCGTCCAACCTGTTGGATAGAGTAAAGGAATCACAAGAGAAAGATGAAGAGTGTGAGAAAATCAGAAAGAGGATTGCAGAAAATGAAGAAGAAAGATTCCGAATAGATAAAGACGGCATTTTGAGATTTGTAGAAAGAGTGTGGGTACCAGCGATAACCGAGTTGAGGGAAGAAATTTTGCACAAGGCACACAGTACGACGTATTCCGTTCATCCGGGTGGCACTAAGATGTACCGAGATTTGAGGCAACATTTTTGGTGGTCCAATCTGAAGGAGGAAGTCACAGAGTGTATTAGTAGAGGTTTGACTTGCCAATGCATTAAATCAGAGCACCAGCGGCCGAGTGGGTTGCTACAACTGTTGGAAATATCGAAGTGGAAATGGGAGCATGTTACGATGGACTTCGTGGTAGGACTTCCAGTCACACAGAAAGGATATGATGTTATTTGGGTTATCGTGGATTGACTAATGAAGATTGCATATTTCCTACCAATCAAGATCCACTACAGTTTGAACCAGTTAGCAAGCCTATACGTAAAGGAGATTGTTTCACGACATGGAGTGTCGGTGTCTATTGTCTCTGATCGAGATCCGCGCTTCACGTCAAATTTTTAGAAGAGTTTGCAAGAGAGAATGGGAACGCAGTTAAGGTTGAGTACCACGTATCATCCTCAGACAGTCGGATAGAGTGAGCGAACAGTACAAACGCTGGAGGACATGCTTAGGACTTACGTGATGGACTTTAAGGGAAATTGGGATGACCACCTATTCTTAGTCGAATTTGCGTATAATAATAGTTACCATGCGAGTATCGGCATGCCACCGTACAAAGCTCTTTAAGGAAGAAAGTGCAGAACGCCATTATGTTGGGACGAAGTCGGAGAACAACGAATACTCGGACCAGAGCTAGTACAACAAACTGCAGATGTGGTGACAGTGATAAGAGCCAGACTAGTGGCACCTCAAGATCGCCAGAAGAAATACGCAAATTTGCATCGGCGGGACCGAGACTTTAAAGTTGGCAGTTTTATTTTCCTGAAGGTATCTCCATGGAAGGGAAAGATCCGTTTCGACAAGAAAGGAAAATTGAGTCCAAGATTCATAGGACCGTTCGAGATACTGAAGCGAGTGGGCGAAGTGGCATACAAAGTTGCATTACCACCCGAGTTGGAGCACATCCACAACGTGTTCAACATTTCTGTGTTGCGACCGTACAAGGCCGACTACAAGCACGTGATTTCTTACGAGCCCATTCAAGTGGAGAAAAACTTGGCGTATGAAGAAATTCTTGTCCAAATACTAGATAAGAAAGAGCAAACTTTGAGAAATAAAATTATATCTTCTGTAAAAGTACTTTGGCGTAACCACGATGTCGAGGAGGTAACGTGGGAGTTAGAGGATAGGATGATGAGGGACTATCCCCATCTATTCGTGTAACCTTGTAGCAATTCTGAGACAGAATTTTTATAAGGGGGGAGGATGTAATACCCGAGGATTTTCGAATATTATTAAATGAATATATTAATGGAAATGGATATTTATTTGAATATAAAAATTTATGTGTTATGAGATGAGTTAACTCAATTATATTACAATAAATAATTATGATAATTGAGAAATCGTGGAGTTTATAATAAGCTCAATTAATGCCTTGTGTGGCACAGTGATGAGAATTACGATGATTTAATTAATTAAAGAAATAATTAATGAGTGGATGATTAATCAATAATATATTGTTAATTAAAGATTACTAAGAGTAATGACATATTAATGAATAAATATTTGATTAATACTAAAAGATAAATGTTTGTTCAAGTATGTGTTAAAGTGTAAAGTATCACTACAACTATATTATACAAAGTCATGTAGTGTGACACCTTAGTAAGACTATGTAACGTATATAAACTATATTATAAAAGAAGTAAGTCACATGATTGTACTTATGAGAATACATGTGGTATGTACATTATACCATATGGGACCAAACTATGTTATATAAAGAATAACGTGACACTTTAGTAAGAATATGCAATATAGGAACTATATTGTAAGAGTAATAAAATTGCTTATATGACCATGTGGTAGCTATAGTACTTTAATGAATACTATATGGTATATTAAATTAAAGTATGTGAACCACTATTTCAATAAGTACATAATTGAAATAATAATAATAATAATGAGATTTGTGATAATGTAGTATGTCACCATTCTATTAACTCATAATGTAATATTATTAAAACGTACATGGATTATATGATGTGTATAGATATATATCCTCATGTGCTACCATGTAATGTTGTTATGATATTTTAGTCCATGTATGCCCTAAATGAATAAAAGCTAATGTGTACATATGTGTATTGAGCATATAGTATATGATATTTCATTCCCCAACTTATAAATGCTGTGATATAATTGGATGTCCCATATTGAGTGTCCAATTGCTCCCCCATTTCCCATTCACATGTAAACAACAAAGGCTAGAGTCTACTCCCTCATTCTTCTCCCAAGCTTCATTCTAGCTCATCATTCATGGGGAGTGGGATTCATGATTTCATCTACCAACTATCTCACCAACTAACCCTTGTCCAAAGAACTCTCCTTCCATCTCTTGGTTTGTTTTCATGGACAAAGGCTTGGCATGGGTTTGAGTTTTCTATAAATTGAGCATCCCTCTTCATTTTCTATGTTGCTTAATTAATTGCTAAGTTGTTATAGGGTGAGTTGAGAGAAAATTCTGAGATTGAAGGGAAGCTCTACCCAATTAAAAGCTCAAGAAGGTATAATGCTTGAATATATCTTGTAGTGTAGCATTTTCAATTCATAGAAATTAGCATGACTCAGTTGGAATTGGTTGTATGAAATGATGCTAGCATGTTAGTGGAGTTATTATGCATGTTAGAAACATAAGGTAGTTGATTAAATGCATGTTTTATGAAGTGTATTGGGTATGGCCTGGAGCTCTACCTTAGCAGAAGACTCCTGGTCTGGAAACGGAGCTGCTCGGCCGCGCGTCTCCCTAGTACAAATGGGGCGCGGTCGCGCCCCTCTGCAAATTCTGTTGATGTCTTTGTTAAGCTATCTGATTTATAAAGTATGCTAATGTAACGTAGTTAGGCCTATTTCAGTCCCTGACTTGTTAGTTTATGTGGCCTTTCATGAAAACACTTACCAAATCTTGAGTATTTCAAAAGGACCTTAAAGTTATGAAAAGATGAACTTTGATATGTTAGCCTTATATTGATGTTCTGACTTTTGATACACGTTAGTATAGTTTAGAAATGCATGAGAGATATATTAACTTATGTACATAGGTTGTGTAATGTAATATGAACATGTGAACCTCACTAGTACACATTTCTAACGAAAATGGAAGTTTTGAACACAAACCTTGACATGTTATGCCATGTTATTATTCTGATTTTGCGAGCGTAGTAGTATCGTTTAGAAATGCATGAACAACCCATTAACTTGTGTTTATATGATTCGTAATGAAGCGTGAGCATGTTAAACTCGTTAGTGAACGTTACTAACAACAACATAAGCTTTAAACGTGGACTTTGACGTGCTATATTAGGAGTCTAAATTCTGATATTTTCGACATGTTTGAAGGTGCTTTTAAGGCATCATACATATACACACTTGTTAGATATAATGCAAGTTAATCAGGCATGAGTTCGATTAAATCACGAACAAGTATCAAAGCTAGGATTACACACCCATGACATAGAAACATGTGAGCTTGCGTAATCAATAAAATATGTGACTACTTTAGATGTCTAAATGATAAGCCTGACAACTTATATGAATTCATGGCGTCGTATGACCCTAAGTCGTTAGAGAGCGTGATTTAAAACTGTATCATGTATGATTGAACTTGGAAAGGTTATACAAACATAGAAGCATCCTTTAATATGTATACATGCTATGTGATATCATATGTTGACATTTGAATTCGATTTTGACTGTTAACTTATAGAAATGCCATAACTTACTAAAATAAAATATATTTGTTATTGACTATGGTCTTATGTGATAATAAGGATATGAGGGTGTGTTTAACTCAAAAAGAGGAACGTTAAGGATAAAAGTATATTAGTCGAGACTTGTGAATTAATATGATACTATACATGGTATGACGGAATAATAAGGTTAAAGACTTAGCTTATATGTGGATTGTATATATAAGAAAAGATATGATGTTATAATATATGACTAATGGATATCATATATACATAACTATATTACGATAGGAATTCAAAAGTGTTGAATTACTTTTCATGGATAAACTACACATTAGGCAAGTTCTCTAACTTACACTCTTTTAAGGTACAAGTATCCTAAACCTTTGCATTACTTTATTCAACGGACATCGTAAGCAAGTACTTGAACTCTATTCTTATTGAACTCATATTAATTTATTGTTGTGTAAGTAAGTTATTCAAATTATGACTATCGCGTCATAGTTACGATAAAGTTGATTATATTCTTCGAACTTTAAATCTTGAGATTAAACTTATAATAGTTGTGATCTATGCCATTTGATTCGGCTAGACTTATAATGTTGAAAAGCGACCCAAACCAATTGATTGGTGCGGGATCATGTGTTTGGACAGAGATGAACAACCTTCTTTGAAGGGAAAATATTTTTTCGGGAGACTGACGTGCGCACACTTTAGTACGATTGAACGATATGCATACCGTAGGATACTTTAGAGTGATCACCTGTTGTACTTGTTTTTAGTTGGGTTATCAGTTTAATACTGCTAATTCTAGTGGAAGTTCACAGTCCTTAGTGACTGCTCAGTACTCAGTTATCTTGACTTCTGAAATTGAATTATTATTGAATTATTTTGATATTATTCTATCCTTAAGGACTGTTATTGAACACTGTTGATATTTCTTGTTACCCTTGAAATATCATACCTTGCTATACTCTTATTGAGATTCGAGAACTATCTTACTCACCCTTATTGTTATATTACTTGCTGAGCAAACTTGTTGCTCATTCTTGCTTTCCCTAAAATATTTCAGTTAAGGCAGAGCAGTGCGGGCCCTCGAGCACAGATAAGGGAAAGGGAAAGGCTACTGAGTAGCTTTATTTATGTAGGATTTATGATGTAACAAGAACTTATGTTATTATGTATTAGTTAGGTTTATATATGCTTAAGGTATGTTTAAGCTATGTAATCAATGTTTATGTTACGAGACCTTGGGACGTGAATAAATTATATTAATTAAATGTAATCTATTCGGTATTAGTTGTGTATTATTCCGCTGTGCGATGCGACATTTAGTCGTAATATTTATTATGGTGTCAGATCTTAGAACGTGACAAACTGAATTCGAGTGACCAAGTGCCGGTCCGAATTTGGGGGTGTCACAGACTTTGTGAGAATACTGTGAGATATCAGGAAGTGATTTAAAGATAGATAGTTGTTTGAAAGGATTTGACTGTTTGGAGGTGTTTAGGTTTTGGCTTGAGAGAGAGTGTATTGATTGGACAGGCTTGTAGCTTTTGATGAACTCTCAAAAGTATAACTACCACTGATTTAAATTTTCCCTCTTGTAACTGTTCCCTCCACGTTTCTTAGTGGGACAGTTGTAAGACTCTGATAGGTCACAATCTGTAACTTCTTCTAACACGTCAGTTTATCAGATTTAACTTTTCTTCAGTTGACTATTGACTTCTTCAGTTTGTGGAGTGTACTTGTGACTTAGCTTAGTACTCCACGACTTCTTAGACTGATCTACAACCTTTGTGCCTTCTTCGATGATCGTAGTCTGTGGGTAAGCTTCAATAGACAACTTCTTCATTAGACTTCAGGAGAGTGGCAATACTAATTCGCAGTTTGTATTCTTCTGAGGAGTTACTTCTTGCTTCAGTAGAGATTCTTGTGATGCCAATCAATTTTTGCACTTCTTCTAGGTTAAGGTTGCTCAGGAAGGGCCAACCTCTTAGTCCAAGACTAAGGGGTTTGTCCCTGAGGAGCTTATCAGATGAAGAGCTTTATAAATATGGTGGCTACAATGACATCACATTGATCTTTTCTGCTGGAGAGTTCACTTACCAACTCTGGATACTCTTTGATGTTGGTATTTGTTTAGGCTACAATCGTGGTGTCATCATGCTTTTACACTACGATCACTGAGACTGATCGTAGATACTCCACGATTTGAGTGGTTGGTTGATATGGTTATCAGTAGCACGTTTTGGGACGTTACTACTAACTATGGATCTTCATTTGGTTCATCAGTCACAGAGTTTTGGGACTCTGTAACTGGGATATTCTATTTTGGGTTAGCTCCTGTCTCTATGATCTTGACAGGAGTGGTCTTGATATTCATGGAGTGGTCAACAGACATTTACCATGGCTGACCTATCCTTCAAGCTTATCTCAGATCTTCTGGCAAGTATTCCACTTCTTCATTTTTCTCCCCAAGCTTCACCATCTTCATCATTTGCATTAAGAACTTCCCTAGAATGAACAATAACTTCAGGCTGTACTTCCTCAGCAACAGCACTTAGATCTGGCATTTCCTCTTTTGCGTTGATCATGGTTTAATCAAGTGCATTAGTATGCTCTATATGACTGATCATGGCCTTATCATCTTCTATGATTCTGGTCTCTTCCACAGTTGGACCAGATACTTGAGGTTGATTGCTTTGTTCAGCCTTTTCAACAGCAATCCTTCGATCATATTCCTTCAATACTTCCTCATTTGCCAGAACATTCTTCTTGACAAGCCTCTTCGTCCTCTTTTTTGGCTTGGACATATCCTTTGAACTTTCTTAGCTTCAGCCCTGACAGTTTGTTTAGGCTGAGAGGCTGTTGCAGTATCTCCTTCAGGCTGAGATCATCATGAATGAATTAACCTAATTGAATCATAGAGAGGTATCCTCAGGACTGATCACTCCACCATTGTTGACAAAGCTACGAACATAGTCTTTCTCATTCAGGCTTCAGTATCTTCTGCACTCGTGGAGTTATGCTTCAATAATGCATTCTTCATGATCAATACTTGATGATCCTTTGATATGAACTTCCTGGATGTTCCCTTTGGAATGATATGCTTTGTATGGATAAGCACAGTAAATCTCTTTTGTCTTGACATGAATAGCCAGCTTCCATATGAAGATCATCAACCATGTGAATCTTCATTAATAGGGACTCAGTAAGTCTTCAAGAACAGTCTTTGACTTTGGATAATATGATCAAGAGCATTGCTGAAATATCTTGACCTTGCAGCTGGTTGAATCCTTGTGACTGAAGCCATCTGCTTCAGTATTCCTTGTGTGGTCAAATAGACCAAGTACCTGCAGGTTAGGTAAATTTCTATTTTTGGTATCTATGATTGTTTGGGTCCTGCTAGGTTAGTTTTCTCAAAATCCCAATTCCTCATATTCTTGAATTTATATCACATTAGCATCAACAATCATATTTATGCATATATCAGATTTAGATATGACATTTATGATGCATGATGATGAGTGTGTGAATGATTAAGCATTTTTATATGACACTCTTTTTCTTTGATTGTTTCTCCCTTTGCTTGGTTATATTCATAGATTTGAATGTTCACGGAGTAGGAATCAACTCTATTGCTTATTTGTATCTGGTTGATTCATGGAGATGATCAATTTCTAAGAATCTTCAAGATACACCTCTAGTGTTGATCATACTCTAAATTTTATCAAAAACACAAAACATTGGTTGTATATATATTTACGTACATACCAACCCTTTAGCAAGAGTTAATCCACTTAAGCTTAACTTGATTTAGATTAACCTATGACATATTCTAGACTTCTTTCAAGATGTTATCTTCAACCTAAAATATGGGTGGCGAGAAAGTTTGTTGACAGATAAGTTTCCAACCTTAATGTACTTTCTCTCTTCCCCTTTTTAGGAAGAGTATGGTCTCTTGATAGAATACTGTTGTAATATATAAGATGATGCAACATGATGTACATATAAATATTAATGAGGAACCATACCTTTGCACTATCAATTTCTTGACAGTCATTTGTCTTGCTATAAAGATGTTAGGCATTGATGTGCTTATCTTTACATTCATTGCTGATAGCTTGTAGCTCCATTTGTCCTTTGATTAATTAGGCATAGTCTTGGAGTTGAAATTATAGGAAAGTCTTGGCAGCTTTAGTTCTTTTATAACCTTGAACCTCAAGGTTCAGATCCAACTGGTTAGCCAAATACACATTTAAAAGAAATCTTCTTTCTTCTCTGGATAAGCATTTCATTGCATGTATAAGCCTTTCATCTTTCAGAGCAGTGGATGACAGACTCTTTGCTTTTGATGCCTTTGACTTCCCATCACTGGTCTGCAGACTGCTGATTGACTTTGGACACGAATTGCTCTTGTTGCTACAGCATTTAAGAACAGAGACCAATCTGAGAAGCTTCAAGTGAATATACACATTTACCTGTACGCATAATTTCCAACGTGTGAGCTCATCTGTATTCACAAGTGACTTACTACTAAACTAAGTTTAGAACATAGTTTGTGCCTAAGATCAGACTCAAAGCGTTAGCTTTAGGGTATAGCATGAGAACCTGCTTTGATACCAATTGTTAGTTCCCAGAGGGCACACAATAGATCTAGAAGGGGGGTTGAATAGATCCTTTTCATTTATTTTGTATTGCTAAGTAATTAGCAGATGACAAACATAAGAATCATTTCAAGCATAGCGAAATAAGTTAAGGTTCCCCTTCATAGATATTTTGTTGACCATTGTTCTACAATTAGTTTAGATGTAAGTGGTTATTACATTCATAGCAGTTATAGGTACATAATGCAAATGATAGAATGTAAAAGACATAAGGGATTTTAAGTGGTTCAGAGACTCAAGCTCCTAATCCATTCTTCTGCTTCAACAAGCAGGGATTCCACTAAAAATGTCTTTACATCTTTGAATCACTAAGATTCCTTCAAGGCCAGCATCCTTGGAACTTCAGTTCACTAAGAACTCTTCAAGGTCAGCAGCCTTGGAACTTCAGTTCACTAAGAACTCTTCAAGTCCAGCAGACTTGGAATCTCTTGTACCCTCTGGTACAGCAAGTCCAGCAGACTTGACTTTGATTTAGTCCCTTGGACAAGGACCCCTCCGGCCCTGGCTTCTTGTTGATGTTGAGCTGCTAAGATGACTTGAAGCTTGTTCATCCTTAGGTACTTAGCAGCTTGGTGTGAACCTCCTTAGATTCTGCATCGAGACTGGATCACCATTGGACAGACTGCTCAGATGTTCATGAAGCTTGACATCTTTGAGTACTTAGAAATCTATTACTTCTTTTTTAGTGCAGCTGATCTTTTGGTTAATACTTCTCTTCATCTGATCTTAACTTTGCACCCCTTCACCACTTGGGATCTACTAGGTCTTTGTGCTTTTGGTAGACTCCGTCTGGCACTTAGCATCCCTTGAACCTTAGTTGACTTGTGTACAGATTTGGTTATGTATCTGTTCTTCTTCAGCTCTTGGTGGTTCATGGTGATTCGTAGAGTGGCTCTTTGGATCTTCTTTCTGGTCTGACACTCTACTTGCTATCTTCTTGGCCTTCTCGGCTCTTAGCTTAGCTGCCATTCTAATTGCATTCTCATTGTTGTTGAGTGAAGCTCTTTATCTGTTAAAGCTCTTCTCTTAGCTTGCTTCACTTCTACTTTCGTAGTCTCACTGCCACTGAGACGTATTCTGTTCAGCTATGTAGAACTCGTAGAGTCAACAACTTGACAACCCAACAACTCTTCAACAATTCAGCAGCTTTTCATCTTTCAAGCTTCAGCTATTAAATACCCTTCCATAAGCTTCCCGTTGGAATATAGCAATTGGAAGCTATTTGAATTGCTTCGCAGATCTCGAGTTATTTGGTGCAGACTGCTGATTTGACGTGACAGCCCCTTTTTGACTTTTCTGACACGGCAGTCTGCTATTTTACCTACCACATCAGAGATGTCACTTTAACGTGTTAGGCTAGTAGTCACCTTTATTTCTTCCTTCTGATTCCTTGATTTGAACATCACTAGTTGTCCTTCTGCATTGATGCTCTCAATCAGCAACGTTCGAATGTTAGTCCTTATATTGAGACGTTGCCAAGGCTTCAATAATCAGATGACCGAACTCTATGATTCTGATGTAGATGACCTTGAACTTGATTGTAGTTTGTCTGTTGAATGTTGCTCGTTGACTGGTTGAGACAACACTACAATTCTGAGAGTGTTCTTTGGATTTGCAATGTAGAACCTCTCTTCCTTCACTCGTGCAGTGCTTCAACACTTCTACTTACCTTGACTGATCTTAGGAACTGACAACTAGTCTGAATGCTTTGGCCCTTCTAGATTGTAAGACTCTTCTGATTAGTCATGCTCAGCTCTCTTTCTCCTTGTGATCTCTCGTTCACATATCATCAATGGTCTGACCCATGCTTAATCTTCTTCGTTTATTCTTCATAGGTTGGCCAGTATCTCTATATAAACTGCATCAGTTCCGGCTTCTCATTTGGCTAGCACTACGATTATGATCACACTCAAGATCATTGTCTTCTATTGATTTGACAGCTACTGCATTTGCTAACTTCCTCTAGTCAGTCACTTCATATATTATCTTCTAATATTTGCTTGTGGAAGACTTCTCCTGAATGGCTTCACTTCTCAATCAGGATGCTGATTGAGTTAGTGCTTCGATCTTCTGATTGCTTGCATGCCATTTGGTGAGTGCTCTCTGGCTTTCTTCAGGAAAATTACATCTTTACAGCTCTGACCAGAGGCTACAGCTTTGGATACTTTGGGAGTGCTCATTTGATAAGAATTGTATTATCTCTACGATTCTTCCTTGGCGTTGTGAGCACTTGCTTGACTTTTTTGAAGTCTTTGTTCTGCAAACTATGATCTTGCTTCAGTTCTGCAGATACTACGACTCCGAGAGCAGATCATATGACAGACTACGATTTTTGCCTCAACACTTGCTGTCCTAGTCTGATCTAGCTTGACTACGATTTCTGCCTTTAATATGGTCAGTAGACTCCATAAATCCACGCGTAGCCTACGATTCTTGACTTGGCTCCGGCAGGTGCTCGATCGACGCTTAGATAAGCTGTCTTTACGATTCTGGACATGACTTCCTCGATAGATTACGATCTTCGAGAAAGTCTTTCTTGACACACCACGATCTTGACTTGTTTCTCTTTGCACATTACGAACTTCGAGAGCTACTATTCTAGCAGCCTACGATTCTGCCTTGTTAGTCTCCTAGTCTTCTTTGTCTCTCCTGGCAGATTACGAAGGCTAGTGCAGTGCTCGACGATCAGACAGACCTATCTATTACATAACATAAGATCAACCTAACAAGCTTGATCTTTCTATATTTAGTCCTTGCACATCATATTCTTTCGTATGACTTTACAAAGTTGTTTTGTTCATGTAGGATCAACCTAACATAGTTGATCATTTCATTCTAAGTCCTTGTACATATATTCCTATTATCTATCTAAGGACTTTACAGCTTTCATCAATGCAGACATATCTGCATATTCATTCATTAAGATCATAATCAAATCTTATATAAATAGGAATAGCATTCTCATGCTTATTCCTAACATGATTTTCTCGGTCGTTACACCAGCCCCTTTCCAGATACTTTGTGACCGAGGATAATCCCTTCTTCCACCATGAAGTGGCACTTTTCCTAGTTAAGCACAAAGTTGGTTTCCACACATCTTTTTAGAACCATGATAAGATTTTCTAAGCAATTATCAAAAGAATCCCCGAACACTAAAAAGTCATCCATGAAAATCTCAACATTCTGCTCTACCTATTGGAGAAAATTGCCATCATGCATCTTTGAAAATTTACTGCTGCGTTACACAACCCAAATGACATCCTTCTAAATGCAAAGGTTCCATACAGGCATGTGAATGTCGTCTTTTCTTGGTCCTCTAGGGCAATAACAATCTGATTATAACTCGAGTACCCATCTAGCAAACAATAATACTCGTGCCCCGCTAACCTGTCTAACATCTGATCAATAAAGGGCAACGGAAAGTGATCTTTTCGGGTTGCCTTATTGAGTTTCCTATAATTCATACAAACCCTCCATCTGGTCACTGTCCTAGTCGGTATTAGCTCATTATTCTCGTTTGCCACAACTGTCATACCAACCTTCTTCAGGACACATTGTACCAGGCTTACCCATGCGCTGTCGGATATAGGGTAGATAATTCCAGCATCTAGCCATTTCAAAATCTCCTTCTTAACCACCTCTTTCATAATTAGATTGAGTATCCGCTGCTGTTCCACTATAGGTTTAACATCATCTTCCAATAATATCTTGTGTGTCGACGTCAGGAAAATTTTGGGTTCCCTTTTCCTAAGTGTTTCTACCCTTTATGTTTTCTATTTGATTTTGTTTGATCTGAAGGGTGAATTTTCAAGAAAAGGCCAACATATAATGCCGACGATTTGAAAATTTTAATTTTATTGGTCCGAATTAGACAGAGCCAGTTGGTATGATTGAAAATGGTTGTACCAACTCAACCAAGTTTTGAAAGGTTTTGAAATATGGCCCAATTACTGGAATCTGTTTAATTGGTCTTGGAAACCGAGATTTCATAGAGTTCAGGGGCTTGATTAAACGAGGGAAGGTGTTAGGCACCCCCCGACTTCTATAAAACATGGTTCATGCGCTTTCCATTCCCTAAGCTTTGTGTATATGTGTGTGTGCTTTGCAGTTAATTGGGCCTAAGTGCTTTATTTGAAAGTAGTGTTGTGCTTCGTTGGACCTATATACAAAGGGTTTGATTTATTAAAAAGTCCATTGTTAGACAAGAATATGAAAATGATAATTTGAAAAGTAGTTTTCAAACCCTTTTGCTCATATAGGAATTGAAGCCTTTTGATACTTCCATTTTATTCCATATTCGGCTTTATTTGATTTTATTCGCGGGATGACAAAATAATATATATATATATATATATATATATATAAGTGTCGGGCTCCTTATGGGTATGAAAGCCATCAAAGTGTGCCCGGACACCACATATAGGATTTCTATTATTATAGGGACCTTAAATCCGAATAACCGTTTTAAGGTCCTATATTTACAATTACAAAATTTACAAACTGGCTATACAACTTAAACAGGTCCATCGTGGGAATCGGATCTAGATCCATGAGTTGAATCGTAGATCCTGTAGCTCCTAGGCTCACATGAAATCAAATAAATAGCCTACATAATGAATATATTGTAATAAAACGTAAAACTATACTAGACGCTGCTAAACGAAAGATTCATCAATCAAATCTTCGTACACGCGTAGCTCATTGCTTCTAGTTTCTTCTAGATACAAATCTAGGGTCACGTGGTGGCAAAATATTTATAAAAAAAAACTAGAAAGAAAACTAGATCTGTATAGATCTTAGTGAAAGTATTATACACACAAGCCAATCATGTTTGATGATAAAGCATATACTTTGTAACAATCTTATTCATTTATTAATAAAAGTATTATTTAATTAAAGGCGTTTATTTATCTACATGGTGTTATTATAATAAAATGTGATAAACCCATAGTTTTAAGCAATGCTTTTAGAATCATGATGATGATCATGCTAATAAGATCTAAATTATTAGATAACTTAAAACTAAAATAGTTCCCAATCGTTGGATTACTAAAAAGGGGATTAGTGAATCCAGATAGATTGGTTTATACGTTGCTCGCTCATTGGATGAGGATGATCGATGTCATGATCATTTGTGTGGAGACACTAAAGCAAGTATGTAGGTGCTTATTGGAGAATAATTTCACTAAACGTGGCTCGCTAAGGAATACCGAATGGAGCTTTACTTGCCTGTCAATAGAAATTCCTAATGTGATAGTAGTACAAGTAATCATTGGACTTGAGATCATCATAGTATCTTGTGTATGATGAGTTATACTTTGACATGTCCCTTAAGACCCTTAGGGTATATCAAAGGGTATGCTTGGGTGTAATAAGTTATATATGAAGATACTAAATGATCAATAAAGAATCTACCACTTCTAGTAAAAGAAGAGATATGTCATATGTGATTTGATAAATGACAACCCATGAATCCTTGGCCAAGGTGGAATGAAATTAGAAAGAAGTTTCTAATTTGCATTATTTGGAGTTTTGCATTTTGGAATCGAAATACATATAATTAAATAAAATAAGACTTGACAGTAATTCCATGTCTTATATGTAATTGGAACATTTTATGGTTGAAGGATTGAATTGTACGGTAATTATTAACTAACAGGTTCTTTTATGATTAATATTCAAATCTAAATTATTTGGAAAGTCGTTGATCGCTAAGGAGGCTTATCCTTATTTTAGAATAAATGTTATTTATTTAAATAAATTATTAGTTTAATTTATTTATTTAAATAAGATTAGATTTGTTCTAATTGATTTATTCACAACCGGTTTAATATGGAGAACCTAAAGGGTCACTCCATAAAAACAAGAATATTTATTAAGAAGCAAATGACATAATCGTAATAATTAGTTAAGTATATTTAATTTAATCTATGGTGATAGAATAAATTAAATAGCTTAATATTTATTATTTAATATTTAATATTTTGAAAATATTAAATATAGATTAATAAGAGGAGTCTTATTATTATTATTACTATTACTATTATTATATAATTCTTAAAGGAGTTTGGAAATTAATTAATAAGATACTCTCTCATATATATTCCTAATAAGATTAGGAGGCTAATTAATTAAAAGAGTTTAATTAATTTTTCCCAATAAGATTGGGAAGCCTAATTAATTAAAAGGGTTTAATTGATTAATATGAAACACTAATCCTAAATTGTTTAGGAGGATTGCCTACATCTATAAATAAGAAGGTCTTATTATGGAACAAGGTTAGACAATTAATTCCAAGAGTTGGGAGAGCACTCCTTTTCTACAGAGGAGAAAACTAGAGTTTAGCCAATCATCCTTCTTCTTGAATTCTTATTCTTTCTTGGTGGATCACCTCTAGAGGCCAAACACTTGGATGGCTAACGTTGATGCAAATAAATGAATCAACCCAGTGGATTTAAGTTGAACGCGAAAAGGAACTGGAGTTGAACTCGTACTTGAGGAAGCTAGTTTCTACAAGGGAATGAATCTAATTTTTATCTATTTTGTTTTAATTAATAATTGTGCATAAAGGATGATCCGGGTATATGGTTTGTAAAATTTTAAAACTCTGATTTACCATGCTTTCGTTATTTTATGCAATTTGATTGTATCCGTAAATCTTACAAACCTAGCAATGGTATCAAAGCCAAACCTTTATGCAAGTTATTAATTGTTCAGATTTGATATATATGTTGATATGTGTTTAGAACAATTTTTTGGCATAATTATTGACATAAAATCATATTTGTGGAGAAAACAGCATAATTCGCGAATTGAAAAAATAGTTTCCGAACAATAGCGCCGCGGCGCCGAATAACAGTGTAATCCGGGCGCTGCAGCTCCAGTCCGGGCTCTCAGAAACGGACCTGGCGCCGCAGCGCCAGATTATATAGTAATCATAGCGCCGCAACGCAGGGACCCGGGTTTTGAAAAACAAGAGCATGGCGCCGCAGCGCCCAAAGCTAGTTATCTAGCGGCGGCGCAGCGCCCCCCCCCCCCCCCCCCCACAAAAAAAATTTTAATTTTAATTTATTTGATTTCTAATTAAAATAAAAGGTTTATTTTATATTAAAATTTGAATTCCATGTTTTTCAGTAATTCTAAAGTTAAATAAAGTAGTTTATTTTTATTTGGAATTGGATTACAATAAAGATGTTTATTTTAATTAGAATTTAATTTCATGCTAACTAACTAGAATTAGAATTGGATACCATGATAACTATTTGGAGATGAAATTGAATTCCTAGTTTCCTAAAAATAAAGGAGTTTATTTATGATTATGAAAATGGATTCCATGTTTCTTCAAATAAAATATTTTATTTAGATATGAAATAGGATTTCATATTAATCAAAATAAAGGAGTTTATTTTGATACGGAATTGGATTCCACATATTTTTGTTTTTTCCATAACAATTTTAAAAGTTAAAATAAAGTAGTTTATTTTGACTTGGAATTGGATTCCATATTAATTAAAATAAAGGAGTGTATTTTGATTAAATAATTTGATTAAAAATAAAGGAGTTTATTTTTATTCAAAAATGGATAAATTAAAATGAAAGGTTTATTTTGATGTAAATTTGGATTAAAATAAAAGAGCTTATTTTAATTCAGAATTGAATTTTATGCTAACAAAAATTGCCCCATTGAATCGATATCAATGTATATATTGAATGTTTATTATTCATGATATGAATATTTTATTTATTGATGCATATGTTGATGTGTATGATAATAAATGGGGTTGATTATGTACTATTAACCAATGTGATTGGATTTTATTTTAGATGGATGCTTGAATGTTAGAGTTTTATAAATGGGGTCTGCGTACCTCGTCTTCTCTAATTTTTCTTAATATAATTTCTATCTCCCTCTTATGTACTTCCCCTTGACTGTTGATCAAGGTTTCTATTTAATGTAAATAGTCTATGTAATAGGATTAGTTAGAATTATCTTGAAAAATTAGAGAACAACGAGCAAGGAGCGCATGAAGATCCGTTTGTAATGGAGCCCGAGATTTAAATGTAATAGACCCCTAGGTTTGACCTTTTGGTTCACTTGGTGGCTCTAGTAAACCAAACTAGAATAAAAGTTCATAATCAATCCGGGTAGAATATAGTATTCTATATGTGCATACTTACTATATATATTTTATATATTATACAACATGCTTCGCATGTTAATTAATATGACGCGTATTATATATATATATATATATATATATGTGTGTGTGTGTGTGTGTGCACGCTAAACAAGATGAGACAAATAATAACAAACCTCTCAAATAAATTATATTAAGCCCTAAGCGTTCAAAGATATTTGGAATATCGAACGTCGCCTAACATGATAAAAATAATAGAGTATCAAATTAATTATTATAATTTTTTTTGTGTCAGCACAAGGCTTATCTTAATTATTTGAGATGTTATTTTATCACATTTGATGCTTATAAAGAAATTGAACGATGCTATTTTGTTGTGTCACCACAAGGACAATATTTTTCTCTTTGAATATATGAAAGTGCTAGGTTGGACTTAACTTGGATAATTTTGATTCGGATGTGCCACCACTTGATCAAAATAATCTAAGAGGCAAAATACAAGGAGTTACATAGTTGATGTAATTGATAAAATTTGTCTACCTATTTATTATATATCGTTTGTTGTGTCACCACAAGGCTATATACATTTGAAATAGGATCCTAATTCTCACTAGCAAATCTTTAATTAGATTTGACGAACTATATATATAATAAGGGTAATATAGTTTGAAGAAAATAATGGGAGATACCAATTTAAAACAAGACCTAATTTATTTTGGTAATTAATAAAAGCATGCATTCTATAATGTTGTTAATTATAAATTTATTTATAGAATTTCATAATGTCTAAATTACTATCACTGCGTAGATATTAAATGGATGCTAATTAACAGATTCGAATTAAATGGATTGGTTAAGGAATTTAAGAATAGTTCTAGTGACAACCCAAAAATTTATAAGATCTTGAACGATTAAAGTAAAGGTTAAAAGATAAAACCTAGAGTGGAAATAGAGTAATAATTTAAAAATTTTAAGAAGAACCTATAAAGTTTACTATTTAAATAAGCATAAAAAATATAACCTAATATATATTAGGTAGAGTAATTAAAAACACTACGAGATTTATTTTGTACATCTTAAATAATTAATTTTATAACCTAAGTAAAACAAGTCTAATTGGGTTATGAAATTAAAGATACATGATTAAGGAATTTATTTGCAAAGGTGTGTAATGGAACCCTAAATACATGATTAGGATAAGATAAAATTAAAAGTATGGAACTAAGTTGATTTTATGGTCCAAAGAATTAATTGAGTAGCCCAATTGTTTATTTAAGCATTGGACTTGTAGCTAATTTGATTTAAAGGCAATTAAATTATTAAGCTAGCCCAATATAATATGTATAAGACAAGTATAGTGATGGTCCAATTTAATATTGGGTGGAAGCCCAAGTTTATTTTATCTAGTAAGTAAATTAAGAAAAAGGAGCAAGCCCAAAGAAATTAAAGAAAATCCAAAACTTTAGCCCAAGTGGAAGGGGTAGTATAGTCATTAAGTGAAGCATTAATAAAATCAAATTGGATGGATAAGGAAGGCCCATGACCGGATTGCACAAGGAAGGAATAAGGGGGGAGGATGTAATGATTAAAGTTACTTTAGTGGGTGAACCACTTGCTAGGTGTTAATTAAATTATGGAGCCAACCCAATTAGTTATTTCTTGCAAGCAACCATTTACTTTATGAGAGAGAGAAAGAGGAAGCTAGCATGTGGTGAATTGTATCTATACTTTTCATTTGTAAGCAAACTAAATATATCTCTTCATTTTTTAGCCACAAAAGTCTTTTATTCTTTTCTCTTTCCTCTCATTTGGATAAGATAGGAAAAGAAAGAAATTAGAGAGAGAAAAGGAGAGGGAGGTTCGGCCACCATAGAGAAGAAAGAGAGAGAGGGTTCTTGTAGTTTCATAGTTCCTAAATCAATCTTGGGAAGAAGATGGGAATGAAGAAAAGCTAAGGTATAAAAAATCTATACTTAGGTAGTCTAATTTCTCTTTGATTTGATTTAAGTTTTTGATTTTTGTGAAGTTATGATGTTGAGACTCAAAAACGTTGGATCTAGGTGTTTAATAGTATTTCAAGTTTATATCTAACCCTTTTACGGATCAAAAAATGGATCTAAACTAAGAAATGGAGATTAGGTTTTTTAAAAGTTAGAAAACTTAATTTTTCTTAGCCTTGATTGTGTTTATCTTATGTTTGGTGATTATTTAAGGTATTAGATCATGGATCATGATAGATCCATGAGTATATGAGGTGTTAATAGGTATTATGATGATTGATGATGGGTTATGTGAGTTATTATGTGAGAATATGGAAGGTTTCTTAAAAAGCACCAAGAATGGAAAAATCAAATTTTTGGAAAACGTAGCGTCAAATTAAAAAGACCATATCTCCTAGTGTCTTTTAAATTTTTGAGTGTGGTCAATTTCTGGAGTTAGATCCATACGTCATCTAACTTTTCCAAGTGAAATCACTAAAAAATTCAATGTAGATTTTCGTGTGGTATATTTTTAGCAAAGGACGCCAAATATTAAAAATGACAAAAAGTAGGCTGTCCGAAAATTTCAATGACTGTTTCGGCCACTTAATTTGTGTGATAAATTCCAATCTTTTGGGACATAAAAATATATGTTATAAAGTAGCTTGTGTCCCAAAATGAGCTCATTCTAACTTAAATTGACCAAGTTATGACCATTTCAATATTTGCATTTTTTCGACGAAAATCGCTATAACCGGAGTTGTATAACTTCGATGGCCACAAAATTTAAACTGGATGTCCACGTTAACATGTGTAAGATCCCGCCAAGAGTTGGGAATTTCTGGAGTTAAGCGTGAGATAGCTAATTTCTTAAGAAATTAACTATAAATGAATTTTTGAAAAATACTTAAGAGAGTTGAAAAATTCCATAAAAATAGTTTTTGTGTATGGATTATATGTATATAAGTTTGGCCAAAGGATAAAAAAATAATATGCTATTTTGATATTTTCGTACAAAGGGTATTTCAGCTTCCTGAAATGAACAATTCAGGGTGCTGAAATGAAAACTGAAATGTCAGGAAGAGAAGTCAGTTTGGTTTCAGCTTGCTGAAATGGAAACTGAAAAGGTTAAGAAGGGAAGAAATTTTGGTTTCAGTTTACTGAAATAATATATTAAGTCTTTTGAATTCACAAATAGTTTACCGAGTTATAATAAGAACTTATAAATGAACGAGTAAGTGTTAAGTCTAAGATAGTGCAACTGTACCCTTTAATGGTTGATGTATAGTAGCTGGGCTAAACGACTCCTTCATATGGGGAAGGTATATACGGATTAGTAACCGATCTAACTCACTGTGAAAACAGTGTAGACGAGACAGAAACTAATTTGTTAGTTGTTTGTGGGAAACCACTTAGTATACTATATTGAATACTATTAAAGTCTAGATGTGTGCTAGGTTTAGACTTGTAAATAAGTATGGTGTTAAGGATATATAATATTTGACTATATGGTTAAGTGCTAGATGGTTTACTTTTAAAGTAATAGTATCATATGTTATACTAATTGAATGATCAATCTTATAACTGATAGGTCTTTTCAATAAAGCGGTTAAATTAGATTGCGTAGCAGTAATCAACAATTCAGGCAAGTTTCCTAACTCGAACTTGAGTTGTTATTGTAAAGCATGTTCGTGATTAATCATTGTTAATTATACCACATCTATGATTTATTTATTCGCACGTTGTGCATATTGTATATGTTCATCAGGTATGAAAGGCTGATCACCTTCATTACCATATTGTTCAGCTGAATTTATTCATGTTCATTGTTGGCCATTCATCATTATTGACTCGGTCATTCAGTTATAAAAATTGATTTATATTCTTTCACAATTATTATATTGTTGAAAGTTTGTCAACTTATTATTCTTTTCAATCATGATATATCTTCATTTGAACTTAAACTTGCTGGGCAAATTTGTTGCTCACCCTTGCTATATCATGATAACCATTTCAGATTAAGACGAAAATTTCGGTCAAAGGCAAAGGCAAAGACAAGTTCCAGGATTGGATTATAGTATGTTTAAAATTATAATATTATTGAACGCAAATAACATTATATGTCGTATAGGATATTGAATGCAAGTAACCAATTAAGGTTAACGGACCTTGGGAATTATGTGTAAAAGTATATTGTATAAATAATTTATGTTTATATCTTCCGCAGTAGTTATAGAAATAATGTATCGTAACGTACCATGTCCAAGGTTCTGGGGACCCGAATTTGGGGCGATACAGTTGGTATCAAAACTGTAGGTTATAAACCTTAGGTAGGGTTACCTTAGGCTATAACTGCAGGGATGAGGATAAGGAATAAACTCAAATAGAGTTTAAGTTCTAAGCGATGAATTTGGGCAAGGTATTGGTAAGTAAATAAGATTCAAAGAAGAATCCTGACAAGTAATAAAGATCCAGAGTTACCTAACTCTGATAATAAAGATGAACAGTAGTAATGAATAGATAGAGTCTAAAAGACTAAAAGTATAAAGTGAAAGAAGATTGTAAAATAAAACGATCATAAGATAGAAAAGAATCATAATATAACATGATTATAAGAAAAGGTCACAACGTGATCTGATAAGGTCATAGGAGGACATATGATCAACCATTTGATTGAAAATTTTATAGCATAATTGTTGTACGACTATTGTACTATGAAAACTCAGGAAAAGAGTTGTAGAATTGTAAATACGGATTAAATGAAATTCGTATTGAGCAAAGAGGGAGCTAGGATTATATGGGATTTCAGTTGAGGACTCATGTGATAGCTGAGTTGTACAAACCTTTGTATGGGCGGGGGTTTTGTGCTTGGTCTAACGACTACTTAGTTTATCACTTTGATGATCATTGAAATGGTGGTGTCGATCTATTCGCTATATGTATATCGAGAAGGTGATTCTTTTCTCATATGTATAACAGATAGGTAGAGAATATAAGATTAGGTGTGAGTTATTTAAACTCATAGGTATGGTAAGTTCGTGACTCATAATCGTATGGTGGAACCCCTCAGCGAATGGACGACTTTGGTCTGACTAGGATAAGTTCCTAAACCCATATGATTGTGGTAAGTTCCTGAACTTATAACGTGTGGTATGTTTGATGAACTATACTGGGGTATAGAAAAGTTGTGGATGGAGAATTGAGAATTTTTAGTGTAGCAAGTTTTAATAGATATAATTATTAAGCAATTGATCATTAGAAGAATTGAAGTTGGTGGTGGAAGCATAGGTATTCCAAATCTTCTAACTGTGCTAGACTTCGAAATTTTTGACACCAGGCTAAATTCGCACTAATGTGCCTTTTTCGAAATGAAATGAATTTTTGGTTATCTTCAAAACATGGTACCAAGGTTGTGGAGATGGACTTCGAGCCATTATCACATCGTTACCTGTTTCGACATGATAATTCCAAAAATGATTTTCAATAGTTTTGAACGGTTTTAAGAAAAGTCTACGCTAATTATTTCGGCTAGATAAAGATTATTTGAAATATCAAAATATATCTTATATGTCATTAATGCATCATTGAACCTGGTGCAAAGATGATAAAAATGATGGAGTTTTTAATACAGTCTTACCTAGTGTTGGATGTTATCTAAAGATCGTCAGCCCACTATGATATATTGTATTATGACAAAGTCACAAAATGACAGAATCTTCCACGGCCTGTAAATACAGTGCGGTATAATGACGTCATAAAATAATTTTCAAAATTTGAAAGAATATTCAAGTGCCAATTAAATTTGGCCAGACACATGTTTGGATTGATATTCGAATTATTGGTATATGTCTAAAGCTATTTGATTCAGCTAGACAAATATTTATGAAAATTTAAGTATCTCTTTGAGAACTTATCCCGAACCATATTGTTTTGATTCGGACTTCCGGCTGAGTATGAACAACCCCGAAAAGGGGGATATATTGGTTGGATAATGTACATTCCAATCATTGAACGCATACAGACGTTCAGATAATTAAGGCTAGTGGTAGTTTACCTTCTTTGTGATTGTAAACATACCTACTATTTGATTACGGTGAATACTGTTAAACCCAAGAGTTCATGATCTATATGACCCTCAACATGATTTAAAAAGTTTTTAACTCCGTAGAGACAAGTCTGTATAAAATGTGATGATAGAATAGTTTCTCATAGAAGGAAGCAAGATGTACTCATTAAATTGAGCATAAAATCAAGTAAAAGTTAACTTGAAAACCTAGTTTGATGGATAAAAGTAGTAGAGATTAGTAGACTGTAATTTTGAGGATGAAATTCTTAAAAGAAGGGGTGAATGTGACAACCCGAAAATTTATAAGATCTTAAATGATTAAAATAAAGGTTAAAGGTTAAAACCTAGAGTGGAAATAGAGTAATAATTTAAATTTTTTAAGAAGAACCTATAAGGTTTACTATTTGAATAAGAATAAAGAAATATAACCTAATATATATATTAGGTAGAGTAATTAAATAATCTAAGAGATTTATTTTGTACATCTTAAATAATTAATTTTATAACCTAAATAAAGCAAGTCTAATTGGGTTATGAAATTAAAGATATATGAGTAAGGAATTTATTTGCAAAGATGTGTAATGGAACCCTAATTAAATGATTAGGATAAGATAAAATTAAAAGTATGGAACTAAGTTGATTTTATGGCCCAAAGAATTAATTGAGTAGCCCAATTATTTATTTAAGCATTGGACTTGTAGCTGATTTGATTTAAAGACAATTAAATTATTAAGCTAGCCCAATATAATATGTATAAGACAAGTATAGTGATGGCCCAATTTAATATTGGGTGGAAGCCCAAGTTCATTTTATCTAGAAAGTAAATTAAGAAAAAGGAGCAAGCGCAAAGGAATTAAGGTGTAACGACCCCAAAATTCATACAATACAACTCTCGACATCGGTCGTTAACAATACATCCTTATTCAGACTTTACATCATTAATCAATGATACAATCACTAAAAATACAGAATATTTAAAACTTTTATATTATTCCTTCTTTATTATCCCTGAATCTCAACCTTTATCATTACATAACTTTGATTCAACTTTATTTCATGAATCGCTTTGTCAGAGTTATTATAAACTAAAACTTACAACCACTTTCAATAACCCTTATACATCGGGTAAAATTTAAACTTTACAACTCAACATCTGTTAACCATCACACATTATCAAATACATTATCTGAAACCTTAAACAGGGTCCAAAATAATAACAATTCAGCCAAAGTATATAAATTTTCATGCATTACATCTGATTCATTTCTTTCAAGTAGCACATAGCGTTACCTTGAATTCTTAACCTGCAAAAGTGATTATTTGCAAGAATGAGCTCGACATCTCAGCAAGATCTAACAGTTTTCATGCGTCACATAGCACATAACAACATGCTCAACATACATCTCATAAACATTGGACTAACATAACATACATGCTGCAGTTCATATAACAAGTATAAATATTGAGTTCCTTACTCAATCGACATTCATTACTAAATCAACATAGTCATAAATTGACTTTAACGTTTCATACTTTCAACATATATATAACACATCATGCTATTTGAAATAAAGATTTAAAATAGTTCATCATCAAGTTCACATAGCAAATAGGAACTAAAAGACTTGCCTTGATCGTTGTTTACCAATAATGTCCAGTTTAACAACTTATAGATATCTGCACTTCATGTGCCCTACACAATTATATAATCATGCACATCAACTATTAGTCGCATAGCAAAGCATATTAGTTGTAATGTAAACTTTACTCTACATCTCATAACCCTTCCTATTATCAATACACAATGTTCAATTTGATTGTGTTAACTATCGACTTATATTTGACTATATTTTTTTTTCGTAATATTCAAAATTCATTCAAGTGTTTAAGTCTTGCTAGGACTACTTATTGATTTTATACTAACCCCATTTTATATCTTATAATATTCATTTTATTTGACTTAAAATAGTTTTTACATTCATTAACACTTGTCACGGCAGTTTCGACGTTCATTCGCCTCCCGCCCGAATTATCTCTCTTGTGCATGCTTAGTGTGCTTATACAACTAATCTAATACATCATTTATTAATGCTAAGCATCATTATATATACTAACATTCATATTTTATAACTTAGGACAACATCTTTTATCGTTAGAAGCACTACACTTGCATATGTGCATGCCTGACACCCTCCGATTGCCTACGAATAAACATCAGTCCCACAAATGACCATTTTGACCGCTACTACTGACCTCAAATTGAAAAACGTAAAGAGCAAAAGTTGTAGGTCTACTCGTGCTCGTTCCGAATCATCTTGAATCGCCTCAATCGAAGTTCGTATGAAAAAGTTATGGTTGTTTTACCACAGGAGGTCAAAACAGTCCCGGACTGACACTTTTCCCGGCTCAGCTGCACCCCAAATAGCCTTGGGGGCAGCGCAGCTGTGCCCCCTAGCAGAATGCTACGTGATTTTTCTCCAGTTTTGTTATTCTTGCAAATTTCTGACCCTTTCCTCCTTCTAATCTTCATAACTCATGCTATACACATCCGATTGAGTCCGTTTTCGACTCTATGGATTCGTAATTCATAGAACTACAACATAGCAAGGAAATCCATAATTTACATAACCATCATCTAACCTAAATCTTGACTCAAAACTCATGTTCATACTAAACTTTCATGTTTTAACATGTTTAGTGAATTCATTCACAACGAATTCGTTTCTTACCCAAATTGATTCATTCTAACTTGCGTTTTTTTTTTGTTTTTCAACGTTCTTACAACATCCATCAACAATTTAAGGTTTCTATCAAGATTTCATACTAATTTTAGTCTCAAAAATGACCAAAATGTACATATTCAACCAAAAATCAATTCTTCATCTTTAACATGTTTTCATGAGTTTAAACACTCCAAAATTGCTTCTAGATGATCATTAACAAATTATATCCATCTAAAAATATATACAAACTATACCTCAACAAACTCAACCACCAAAACTAAATTATAGAGAATTTAGAAAACAAAACCATAAACTAGAAACTAAAAATTTTACCTTTGATTTTCTATAAAGCTTGAACAATTTCTTGTTTCTCCCTCCTTTGATTCTGAAACTCCTCTTCAATTATAGAGAATTTCTTCTCTAAGCTCCCTCTTCTCAATTTCTCTCTTCCTCTCTTCTCTGTATTTGTTCTTCTTTATTTTTTAAGCTTTAGGAACAAAATACGTAAAATTCATATAAATGATATAAACATAATATATACATCAATATGGCTTCCTCAGTTACAAAAGCCCAAGGGTCTCAAGGCCATGTTTGGCTGGAACCCAATTATCATCTTCTAATTTATTTAAATTTCTTCCTTATCATATAATATACCCTTGTCACACCCACTAACCAATTGAATTGAATTAATCTCAATTCATTAATAAATCCAAGTAAACCTTACTAATAAAATTATAACCTCTATTTAGCCAATATAATTATAATTTTATTTAACAACCATTAATCCTCTAATTTAATTACTCAATTAAATTAGACTATTTTCATTCACTTGATATCATCACACATTAAACAAATTATTCCATAACAATCTCCAACTAAAACATTCATTTTAAATTTAATAAATATTCCAACTAAGATATTCATTTTATTCGATAAATATTTTAACTATTTACAAGATTCACAACCGTGTTACATTAACATATTACATTTATATGTAATATATATTACTTTCTCATCTTATTAAAACAAATATATTTATATTAACTCACTATTTTAATTAAGTGAATTACTCACATTAGTTATGAAATTTAATTCATAATACATTCATTGTCACAAGGCATAATAATCAAATTATATTATTCCATAATATAATTCCCAACTTAATTAGATTAACTTAATTCCCTTTTCATAATAATTCCATTAATCTTTTCCAATAGTTAAATTAAATTAACTACTAAACCTCATTCTTCCATCATATGAATATATATATATATATATATATATATATATATATATATTCATACCAAATCATATATTTCACAATATATAACACATACATACACATATCCAAACCCCAAAACATCTCGTAATAAGAATTTTATTTATTAAATTTTTATTTTAATAATTTTCAAAAATCCGGGTTGTCACATCCTTCCCTCCTTATAAGGATTCCATCCTCGAAATCACCAAAACCCTACCTTACACAGGTTTCCATCACTCTCTTTAAAAACATTTATCGTTGAATAACTTCAACACATTACCTTAATATAGGTTTTATATTTCCTACTACATTCATTCCTTCAACAAACTCTAGGTTTTATTTCATAACTTTCACTTGAACTCAATTATATTTTGAGTATTATATATTCTTTAACCCGTTCATTTCCTTTCTAAGGATTATTACCATATACCTTACTCGTCGAATTCATATACTTCATAATTCACCATCTGTAATTATTCGGGTTATCACATTCACCCCTTCTTCTAAGAATTTCGTTCTCGAGATTTTTATTATCTTCATTCGTTCAATCTATCAAAATAGATTCTACGTTAATCTTTATTCACTGGATTAAAGAGTTCTACAACTACTTCTTTCTAAGGCTAATCTTCTTACCATATACCTTCAGAATAATAAGAATCTTCCACAATTGTTCAATAATTGGGAAACGATATAAACAACTCAGGAATTTAAAAGATTCCAATTCATGTTGAGGGGTCATAAGACCTTGAACTCTTCTCCAGGTTTAATAGTGCATCACCACTGTAAACCATCTTTAACAGAATGTTTAGCAATCACACAGAATGAAAACACTCTCTGCAAGTACTCTAGGTGATCAGCCTATCGTACCCTACGTCGTGCACAACGTATTATATCTTAACATCGTAACGACTATATGCGTTACTTTCAGAACCATTGTCTCCGATAACATGTCTCCTTTTACAGGGTTGTTCACCTCGGCTTCTTAACATTTGAATCCACACCAAAACAATTTGATTTGGTATAGTTTGACAAAGAACGCTTGAATTTCATAAACACCTTTCAATATTCGTCTAGTTGAATCAAGTAGCATAGACTTCTAGCAATAACTCGGACATCAATCGAGATCTATATATATATATATATCTTTAACCAACTCAATTTTTTTTTCATTTAAAGAAACTAAAAGTAAATAAATCCCCTTTTTTTTATAGTTTAAGGAAACTAAAAATAAATGAATCTTTTCATAATATCCTGATACCGTACCATAATAATAGTACGTTGAGGATTTCGTCATTATATGACGTCGTTATACTACATCATACCTTAATGGGCTGACGATCATACGATCACATCCAACACTAGGTTTAATTGCATTGATAACTTCCTCGATTATTGTCTCTACACCATATCAAATGATGCATAGAACACATAAAATACATTTTGAAAATTTAAAATTATTTTTGTCTAGCTGAAGCAATTAGCATAGACATGTGAATAATAGCACTATTTTAAAAAAATTCATTGGTTCCATCATTTGATCCAATGTTTTTCAAGAAAACAGAAGTGCATCATCAGCACGAAGTCAATAAATTTTGAAAATCTAGCAAAGCTAGGAGATTTAGAATATAAAACTTTCTCCATCATTTAAATCTTTACTCCATCATTACTTAATCATTCTATCAACCTTAAACAACATCAATGCTTCCTACACCATAACCTTTCTATTCCCAGTATAGTTCATCAAACTTTCCACACTTTGGAAGTCAGGAACTTTCCACAATAATATGAGTTTAAGAACTTCCTAGTCAGACCATAGGCGTCCATTCGCTGAGGAGTTCCAAACATACCATATGATTATAAGTCATGAACTTACAATAAGCATGAGTTTTAAGAACTCGCACTTAATCCTAATAACATCTTACTAATCTTAATAGTCTCTAACTATCAAATATACACATGAGAAAAGAATCACATTTTCACCACATATACATTGATAGCGCGACACCAACATTCCAATGATTATCAATGTGATAAACTAAGTGCAAGCACAAAACCCTCACCCATACAAAGGTTTGTACAACTCAGCCATCACATGATTCTTCAATTGAAATCCCACCTAACTCTATCTTGCTCATAACTTGCTCTTTACTCGATACGAATTTTCCGTATCTCATCATTTATAACTCCTCGTGAGTTAACCTCGTAATATATCATACTACATTCTCGTTATAGCATCAAACTATAACTATTCAATCATTACTGACTATCAGTCTTTCAACTTTAAAAGATCACGTCATGAACTTATTCTATAATCATCTCCCTTATGATTCTTTCTTATCTCATTATCTTTTTATTTTAAAACTTCTTATCTTTTCCTTTCATCATGTTATATCATGACCTCATTAAGATTTAATCTTATAGACTTCTTCTATTCATCGTTATTCGTCATCTTTATTATTGGAGTTAAGTAACTCCTGATTCTCATCTTCATATCTCATCAAGATTCTTCTTTGAATCTTCTTGTTTATTTATTAACTCTTCTTTTAAGAATTTTTAACTTCGTTCATAAAGTTTAATATTTTATTCGAGTTTTATTCCTCGTTATTCTCACCTTCTTCTTATAACATTTCTAGGACTTAACTCATCCTATACTTCTACGTATGTGAAAAGAATCGTCTTTTCGTTATACGTAACTTAACTTCACATTCTCTAAGGTCATAGCCTAAGGTACTCTTACCTAAGGTATATAACCTATCAGCTCTGATACCAACTGTAACGACCCCAAAATTTATACAATATAACTCTCGACATCGGTCGTTAACAATACATCCTTATTCAGACTTTACATCATTAATCAATGATACAATCACTAAAAATACGGAATATTTAAAACTTTTATATTATTCCTTCTTTATTATCCCTGAATCTAAACTTTTATCATTACATAACTTTGATTCAACTTTATTTCATGAATCGCTTCGTCAGAGTTATTAGAAACTAAAACTTACAACCACTTTCAATAACCCTTATACATTGGATAAAATTTAAACATTACAACTCAACATCTGTTAACCATCATACATTATCAAATACATTATCTGAAATCTTAAATAAGGACCAAAATAATAACAATTCAGCCAAAGTATATAAATCTTCATGCATTACATCTGATTCATTTCTTTCAAGTAGCACATAGCGTTACCATGAATCCTTAACCTGCAAAAGTGATCATTCGCAAGAATGAGCTCGACAGCTCAGCAAGATTTAACAGTTTTCATGCATCACATAGCACATAACAACATGCTCAACATACATCTCATAAATATTGGACTAACATAACATACATGCTGTAGTTCATATGACAATTATAAAGATTGAGTTCCTTACTCAATCAACATTCATTACTAAATCAACATAGCTATAAATTGACTTTAACGTTTCATACTTTCAACATATATATAACACATCATGCTATTTGAAATAAAGATTTAAAATAGTTCATCATCAAGTTCACATAGCAAATAGGAACTGAAAGACTTGCCTTGATCGTTGTTTACCAATAATGTCCAGTTTAACAACTTACAGATATCTTCACTTCACGTGCCCTACACAATTATATAATCATGCACACCAACTATTAGTCACATAGCAAAGCATATTAGTTGTAATGTAAACTTTACTCTACATCTCATAACCCTTCCTATTATCAATACACAATGTTCAATTTGATTGTGTTAACTATCGACTTATATTTCACTATATTTCTTTTTCGTAATATTCGAAATTCATTCAAGTGTTTAAGTCTTGCTAGGACT
This sequence comes from Panax stipuleanatus, assembly GCA_020205555.1. Classification (NCBI taxonomy): domain Eukaryota; kingdom Viridiplantae; phylum Streptophyta; class Magnoliopsida; order Apiales; family Araliaceae; genus Panax; species Panax stipuleanatus. Next base: position 62,954 of record JAINUT010001309.1, read on the forward strand.
ACTTATTGGTTTTATACTAACCCCATTTCATATCTTATAATATTAATTTTATTTGACTTAAAGTACTTTTTACATTCATTAACACTTGTCACGGGGTTTCGACGTTCATTCGTCTCCCGCCCGAATTGTCTCTCTTGTGCATGCTTAGTGTGCTTATACAACTAATCTAATACATCATTTATTAATGTTAAGCACCATTATATATACTAACATTCATATTTTATAACTTAGGACAACATCTTTTATCGTCAGAAGCACTACACTTGCATATGTGAATGCCCAACACCCTCCGATTGCATTCGAATACACATCAGTCCAATAAATGACCATTTTGACCGCTACTACTGACCTCAAATTGAAAAACTAAAAGAGCAAAAGTTGTAGGTCTACTCGTGCTCGTTCCGAATCATCTTGAATTGCCTCAATCGAAGTTCGTATGAAAATGTTATGGCTGTTTTACCACAGGAGTTCAAAACAGTCCTGAACTGACACTGTTCCCGGCGCAGCTGCTCCCCAAATAGCCTTGGGGGAAGCACAGTTGTGCCCCCTAGCAGAGTGCTACATGATTTTTCTCCAGTTTTGTTTTTCTGGCGAATTTCTAACCCTTTCCTCCTTCTAATCTTTATAACTCAAGCTATACACATCCGATTGAGTCCGTTTTCGACTCTATGGATTCGTAATTCATAGAACTACAACATAGCAAGGAAATCCATAATTTACATAACCATCATCTAACCTAAATCTTGACTCAAAACTCATGTTCATACTAAACTTTCATGTTTTAACATGTTTAGTGAATTCATTCACAACGAATTCGTTTCTTAACCAAATTGATTCATTCAACTTGCGTTTTTTTTTGTTTTTCAACGTTCTTACAACATCCATCAACAATATAAGGTTTTCATCAAGATTTCATACTAATTTTAGTCTCAAAAATGACCAAAATGTACATATTCAACCAAAAATCAATTCTTCATCTTTAACATGTTTTCATGAGTTTAAACACTCCAAAATTGCTTCTAGATGACCATTAACAAATTATATCCATCTAAAAACATATATAAACTATACCTCAACAAACTCAACCACCAAAACTCAATTATAGAGAATTTAGAAAACAAAACCATAAACTAGAAACCTAGAAATTTTACCTTTGATTTGCTATAAAGCTTGAACAATTTCTTGTTTCTCCCTCCTTTGATTCTGAAACTCCTCTTCAATTATAGAGAATTTCTTCTCTAAGATCCCTCTTCTCAATTTCTCTCTTCCTCTCTTCTCTGTATTTGTTCTTCTTTGTTTTTTAAACTTTAGGAACAAAATACGTAAAATTTAAATAACTGATATAAACATAATATGTACATCAATATGGCTTCCTCAGTTACAAAAGCCCAAGGGTCTCAAGGCCATGTTTGGCTGGAACCCAATTATCATCTTCTAATTTATTTAAATTTCTTCCTTATCATAGGATATACCCTTGTCACACCCACTAACCAATTGAATTGAATTAATCTTAATTCATTAATAAATCCAAGTAAACCTTACTAATAAAATTATAACTTATATTTAGCCAATATAATTATAATTTTATTTAACAACCATTAATCCTCTAATTTAATTACTCAATTAAATTAGACTATTTTCATTCACTTGATATCATCACACTTTAAACAAATTATTCTATAACAATCTCGAACTAAAATATTCATTTTAAATTTTATAAATATTCCAACTAAGATATTCATTTTATTCGATAAATATTTTAACTGTTTACGAGATTCACAATCGTGTTACATTAACATATTACATTTATGTGTAATACATATTACTTGCTCATCTTATTAAAACAAATATATTTACATTAACTCACTATTTTAATTAAGTGAATTACTCACATTAGTTATGAAATTTAATTCATAATACATTCATTGTCACAAGGAATAATAATCAAATTATATTATTCCATAATATAATTCCCAACTTAATTAGATTAACTTAATTCCCTTTTCGTAATAATTCCATTCAACTTTTCCAATAGTTAAATTAAATTAACTACTAAACCTCATTCTTCCATCAGATGAATATATATATATATATATATATATATATATATATATTCTATATTCATATCAAATCATATATTTCACAATATATAACACACACATACACATATCCAAACCCCAAAACATCTCGTAATAAGAATTTTGTTTATTAAATTCTTATTTTAATAATTTTTGAAAATCTGGGTTATCACATCCTCCCTTCCTTATAAGGATTCCGTTCTCGAAATCACCGAAATCCTACCTTACTCAGGTTTGCATCAACTCTCTTTAAAAATATTTATCGTTGAATAACTTCAACACATTACCTTAATATAGGTTTTATATTTCCTACTACATTCATTCCTTCAACAAATTCTAGGTTTTATTTCATAACTTTCACTTGAACTCAATTATATTTTGAGTATTATATATTCTTTAACCCGTTCATTTCCTTTCTAAGGATTATTACCATATACCTTACTCGTCGAATTCATATACTTCATAATTCACCATCTATAATTATTCGGGTTATCACATAAGGAAAGTCCAAAACTTTAGCCCAAGTGGAAGGGGTAGTATAGTCATTAAGTGAAGCATTAATAAGATCAAATTGGATGGATAAGGAAGGCCCATGACCGGATTGCACAAGGAAGGAATAAGGGGGGGAGGATGTAATGATTAAAGTTACTTTAGTGGGTGAACCACTTGCTAGGTGTTAATTAAATTATGGAGCCAACCCACTTAGTTATTTCTTGCAAGCAACCATTTACTTTATGAGAGAGAGAAATAGGAAGCTAGCATGTGGTGAATTGTATCTATACTTTTCATTTGTAAGCAAACTAAATATATCTCTTCATTTTTTAGCCACAAAAGTCTTTTATTATTTTCTCTTTCCTCTCATTTGGATAAGCTAGGAAAAGAAAAAAATTAGAAAGAGAAAAGGAGAGGGAGGTTCGGCCACCATAGAGAAGAAAGAGAGGGAGGATTCTTGTAGTTTCATAGTTCCTAAATCAATCTTGGGAAGAAGATGGGAATGAAGAAAAGCTAAGGTATAAGAAATCTGTACTTATGTAGTCTAATTTCTCTTTGATTTGATTTAAGTTTTTGATTTTTGTGAAGTTATGATTTTGAAACTCAAAAACCTTGGAGTTTATATCTAACCCTTTTATGGATCAAAAATTAGATCTAAACTAAGAAATGGAGATTAGGTTTTTTAAAAGTTAGAAAACTTAATTTTTTTTAGCCTTGATTGTGTTTATCTTGTGTTTGGTGATTATTTAAGGTATTAGATCTTGGATCATGATAGATCCATGAGTATATGAGGTCTTAATAGGTATTATGACGTTTGATGATGGGTTGTGTGAGTTATTATGTGAGAATATGGAAGATTTCTTAAAAATCACCAAGGATTGAAATATTAGATTTTTGGAAAACGTAGCATGAAATTAAAACAACCATATCTCCTAGTGTCTTTCGAATTTCTAGAGTGTGGTCAATTTCTGTGTGGACTGTTCTGGCCACTTAATTTGTGTAATAAATTCCAATCTTTTGGGACATAAAAATATATGTTATAAAGTAGCTTGTGTCCAAAAATGAGCTCATTCCGACTTAAATTGATCAAGTTATGACCATTTCAATATTTGCATTTTTCCGACGAAAATCGCTATAACCGGAGTTGTATAACTCCGATGGCCACAAAATTTAAACTGGATGTCCACATTAACATGTGTAAGATCCCGCCAAGAGTTGAGAATTTCTGGAGTTAAGCATGAGGTAGCTAATTTCTTAAGAAATTAACTATAAATGAATTTTTGAAAAATACTTGAGTTGAAAAATTCTTCAAAAATAGTTTTTGTGTATAGATTATATGTATATAAGTTTGGCCAAAGGATAGAAAAATAATATGTTGTTTTTGTATTTTCGTATAAAGGCTATTTCAGCATCTTGAAATGAACAATTCAGGGTACTGAAATGGAAACTGAAATGTCAGGAAGAGAAGTCAGTTTGGTTTCAGCTTGCTGAAATAGAAACTGAAAAGGTTAAGAAGGGAAGACAGTTTGGTTTTAGTTTATTGAAATGATATATTAAGTCTTTTGAATTCACAAATAGTTTACCGAGTTATAATAAGAACTTATAAATGAACGAGTAAGTGTTAAGTCTAAGGTAGTGCAATCGTACCCTTTAATGGTTGATGTACAGCAGCTGGGCTAAACGACTCCTTCATATTGGGAAGGTATATATGGATTCGTAACCGATCTAACTCACTGTGAAAACAGTGTAGATGAGACGAAAACTAATTTGTTAGTTGTTTGTGGGAAACCACTCAGTATACTATATTGAATACTATTAAAGGCTAGATGTGTGCTATGTTTAGACTTGTAAATAAGTATGGTGTTAAGGATATCTAATATTTGACTATATGGTTAAGTGTTAGATGGTTTACTTTTAAATTAATAGTATCATATGTTATACTAATTTAAAGATCAATCTTATAACTAATAGGTCTTTTAAATAAAGCGGTTAAATTAGATTGCGTAGCAGTAATCAATAATTCAGGAAAATTTTCTAACTCGAACTCGAGTTGTTATTGTAAAGCATGTTCGTGATTAATCATTGTTAATTATACCACATCTATGATTTATTTATTCTCACGTTGTACATATTATATATGTTCATCAGGTATGAAAAGGCTGATCACCTTCATTACCATATTGTTCGGCTGAATTTATTCATGTTCATTGTTGGACATTCATCATTATTGACTCGGTCATTCAGTTATAAAAATTGATTTATATTCTTTCACAATTATTATATTGTTGAAAGTTTGTCAACTTATTATTCTTTTCAATCATGATATATCTTCATTTGAACTTAAACTTGTTTGGCAAACTTGTTGCTCACCCTTGCTATATCATGATAACCATTTCAGATTAAGACGAAAACTTCGGTCAAAGGCAAAGGAAAAGACAAGTTCCAGGATTGGATTATAGTATGTTTAAAATTATAATATTATTGAACGCAAATGGCATTGTACGCTCGGTTGAATATATTTCTTGTCCAGTAGCTCTTGTAGCTGAACCATTAATTCCTTCATTTCTACCGAAGCCATGCGATACGGTGCTTTCGATATTAGAGCAGTTCCTGGCACCAAATCGATAACGAAATCTACTTCCCTGTCAGGCGAAAGTCCTAGCAGATCGTCTGGAAACACATCCACGAAGTCCCTTACGACTGGTATTTCTTCTAACTTTGGATTCTCTTTACGACTATCGACTATGTAGGCTAAATACCCTACACAGCCTTGCCTTAATAACTTCCTGGCTTGCATCATCGTCAGACAACTCGCTTGCCTAGGCGACTTGCTGCCATAAAACACAACCTTTGACGGAGTCATAAGGTTAATACATTTCTTCTAGCAATCAATTACGGCCCCTTAATTGAATAGCCAATCCATTCCCAGAATAACGTCAAATTTCTCAAGTTTAATCGGAATAAAATTTACATTCATAACGTTACCCTTAATATCCACTCTATAGTTCTTGTGTATATACCTAACAGGAATAACTTCCATATTCGCAATCTCGATGTTCATAGGGGTTTCTAATTCGTCTTTATGCAATTCTAAGTTCTTTGCAAAGTCATCGGATATAAATGAGCAAGTAGCACCCGAATCAAATAAAACATAAGCATTGACTTTATTGATTGGAATGATACCTGACACCACATCACGAGACTGCACAGCATCCTGTACGGTCATGTTGAATGTCCTTGCAGTTGGTCGATTTGTCGAAGTCGGTTCGGTAATTGTAAGAGGATTTCCACTATTATTTCTCTTATTTCCACCTGACCCTGCCCCTCCAGATGCCTTCTTGGGACAGTCTCTAGCCAAGTGATCCTTTAACCCACACGTGTAGCAGGCGCCCTTCTTAGGGTTAGGGCAGTTAGGTGCTATATGGCCCTCCTGACCACAATTGTAGCAAACTCTTTTTCATTTCATGTAGACTTCCAAGTGTGTCTTTCCACAGGTAGGGCATGGTTCTATCCTTTTCTTCTGACTCCCTTATTGATTTACAGACGACGGGTTGTCATTCCACATTCGTTTATGCTTATTAGTTCCTCCCGTGTTACTGCCACTAGCCTTATTATTTCATTCACTATCATTTTTCTTCTTTTTCTGATCCTGATTGTACTTGGTCACCGCCTCTCATCCACCTTCAGTGAGGATGGCCTTTTCCAGAACTTCAGGAAAAGTGTTCAATTGAAATATTGACACTTTGCTATACAACCAGGGTTTCAATCCCTGCTCAAATCGTCTAGCCTTTCATTCGTCAGTATGCACCTGATATTGGGCAAACCTAGCCAATTCGTTAAACTTCGCCGTGTAGTCAGGCACAGACATATTTCCCTGTTTCAACTCTAGAAACTACACCTCTATTTGATTCTGGGAGCTGGTCGGGAAATACATCTCGAAAAACATTTCCTTAAACCTTTCCTAGGTTATTACACCTTCTCCTCCTCTGACCTTATTTGCCTGTCACAAGTAGTTGGTTTCTGATTTTAACATGAATGTCGCGTAAGCGATCTTCTGGTCCTCCCTAACTCGGGCGACCTCAAAAACTTTCTCCATCTCCATAACCCAAGTCTGAGCTTCTATCGGGTTTGTGGAGCCTTTAAACTCCGGCGATCCCACTGCCTTAAAGTCTTTAAAAGAGGTGTTCGGTGGAGCTTGAGGCTGATTATTCATCGCTCCAGCTAACAGATTTACCAACTGCTGAACGGGGTTCGCATTTGCATCATTGTTGTTATTGTAATTCGTTGACCCTTCTTGGGCTTGTCGACGATTTTGTCTCCTTCTTGGCGGCATATTTCTGTTAAGATATACGCTCATTAAATCTTGTTTCAATCTCTTAAATACTTAAGACTTAACTCAAATATTTAACATAATCATTTTAACTCATATCATCTCAAATAAACTTTGATATTTTATTAAAATCAAAAGTTTTCAACATAGTACGATAGCATTTCTGCCATTTACATCAACTATCCTGAGATAAAAGATCTTCAGGATTTAAATCATCAGAATATTCCTTTGTTTATAATCACATCAGAATTTACATTATTAATTATCAGTTAAGCATTCACATAATCATACTGTCCTATCACGGCCTGCTAAGACGTCGGACAGCTTCGTTACGCTCCTCCTCCATTATGCAGGACATAGTCCTGCGATCTAACATATACCCATGCAGTCCCTCGAACTGAACTAGATAACTCATAACTCGGTCTTGGGTCTCATCAATTGCCCTCAGAAATGTGTAGCACGTCTCTATAACCTTAACTTTCTTTGCACGCGCCTCATCCTCTGCCAGATCTTCACGTCGTGCATTGCTCACCCAAGCTTCCTCTACTATGGTGAGTCTTTCTGATTTCTCTTTTATCTCATTCTTCAACCTTCTATCTCCTCTGACTTCTGCTCACTTTGGCCCTTCTCGTGAACCAAATCCCACTCCACATTTCCAAGACGGTTGTGGAGTGTCTCAACCTCACCATCCTTCTGCTCGATGGTAGACCGTTGAATGATTGTCTGCTCCCTCAACTCCTGAATCGTATCTCATAACTCTATGTTGCGATCATACAATAAATCATACATATCAGCGCTGACAGAGTTCGGTGGGAACTCCTCAAGGTCTTCCTCCTCCTCCTCGGCTGCCTCAGTCGGGATCTCAAACTCCTCAGGGTCCTCCTCTGAGTCAATCTCTAGCTCATGCTCCCGACCAATGACTGTGATCAATGGAGATGGCTCTGGCTGTACTAACTTCTCCCAGACTGTATATTTGTCTCGGGGCACCTCATCTCTAGCCTCTAGGGGTATAATATCCTTGGGCTGACTAGCTTCTCCAGTATCTGACATCCTGATAAAATAAGTTTTTAAGTCTTAGTTATTAAGTGATATTTATCGATACTCGAGCAAGTATATAATTATAAACACGTATCACATAAGGTAATTTTATTATCTTTCTTAGAACTCAATAAGAGTTATCATTTCTATGTTCTCGAAGGCTACTATCCTAAGGTTTTCCCCCACCTAAGGTTCATAACCTACGGCTCTGATACCAACTCCAAATCCGGTATCTTAATTTCCACAGGATTTGGTGTTCACTGTTCAAATATCATATAACCATATACCCATAAAAATAGAAATTCATTTATTAGATAAATAATCCATCTTCTTACATCATCTGAAATAATAATACATAATAAATCCCAGGCCATACTTAACCCTAAATCTCTGTTGCGGAAATGTAAATAAATAAGTCTTAATCACACACATAAGTCTTGAACTTTAACATTCTTAACATCAACACAAGTCTTCAACACTTGTTAGCTTTTTCTTTGCCCTTGCTACTAGAAGGTTCATCACTTCGTTCATTCTTAGCTGCAATGTAATTATGCAAGAGTGAGCACGAATACCCGCAGGTATTAAAATATGACAGTAATAACATGCGACTGAAATTAAAGAAATCTGAATAACAGAAAGCTCAACTTTAGAATCAAGAATAATAATCGAGAGTCAAAATTACTTCTGAGGGTCATAAGACCTTGAACTATGTCCTAGGTTGTCAAGTATATTAACCTTTAAACCTTTAACAGTCATAAGACTATGGACTTCACTTCTCGTACTTAGGGAGATCAGCCCTTCGTACCGATACTGTGCACAATACCTCAACGCTTAAAGCATCATCATCAATCCTTTATATTAGGGTTGTTCATCTCAGTTTGACATCAGAGTCCGCACCAAAGAAAGTTTGATTTGGATAAACTCAATAATAGTTCTGAAATTTAGAACGCTCATCAACTATGGACTAGTCGAATCAGTAAGGGTTCGTTAGTCTAAAGGTTTCAATAATAAATGATATTCAATTTGAATATTAACTTCTCAAGGGTATACAATCGAATAAGTATTGTATACTGAAATGATACTTTTAAAAGAATCATGGAATCACATATAAAATTCTGAACTTGAATAATCAAGGATAAATACTTTGCTCAATATAGAACTTATGTCTATAACTTGCTCAATAAAAAATATAGTTAGGAAACTTGCTCAATGTAAAAGTAAGGTTTAGAAACTTGCTTCGTGCACACACTACAATTATAACTCACTTCTTTAATTACTCTTACCTATCAACACATTCACAATATTAATTAATCACAAGTTCGATATGTTTATCGATTCACAACTGTGTTCTCCTAACTCATTATTAGGTTTTTCAAATAATGGTTTACGTTGATTAATTAACTTATTAATTAATCGCATAATTTAAGTTATTAATATTGTATTAACATCTTATCACATACATAACATGTCTTCATGTTTATTAGATCTTCAACACATTTCTCAAAATTCAACAATTAGAATTTCTTTCGAAATTTCCAGACAGGTGCGGCCGCTCGACCATTACTCCTTGTAACAGCGCGGGCGCGCGGCACGGCGCGGGCGCGTGTCACCCTTTGACACGGCACGGCCGCGCGGCGACGAATTTCCAGATTGTGCAGTTCGCGAACGAACACAGAAACTCGGCCCTTTTCTCCAATTTTACACCATTACACTGATTTATAGTGTTATCCATGAAGTATGAACTTCACAAGGACATTATATTTCACTTCTAACATGTTCTTAACATCTCAAGTCATGAAATTACAAAATTTAAGACTTTTAATTTCACAATTTCTTCAAAATTATAAAGTTTGAAGAAAAATATAAAATTTCTCATTACGGATTTGTTACTACACCGAATCCACTCATTCCAATTCTATTTTCTTTGTTTTAACATACACAATCAAATTCATGTATCAATTTTAATTAAAACATATGATTACAACATTTATTTTGCCCATATGGGTTATACTCATAACTTTTATACTCTGTCTTTTCAAGAAACCCAATTCTTAACAAAATTACATGGTGTGATTAGTGTAAATCATGAATACATGATCTAACACATAATACTAACATATACGATCACATATATGATAACCTCATACTTTAATTTCCCAAAATGATTCTTAACAGAGAGTTTTTACAAAGACGTATAAAAACTCTATAACTTTTTCAAAAAACCCAATTAAGGCCAATTTACACAACTCTGATCATTTTAAATTCTTTATACAAGATATAAAACATGATTTAAACACAGACCCATATAGATAAAGCCATATCATAACCCAATTATGAAACCCATTTTTTTACAGAACTTTAAAATACGTATATGAAAAACTTTGAGAAAATTATATTTTAAAAACTAAAAAGGAAATTACCCTTAGTAGTGAAGATGAAACAATCACAGATAATATCAATGATCTCTCAATCTCTCAAACTTTCCTTCTTCTCTCCCAATTTTCTCTGATATATTTCTCTCTGAACTTTCCTCTTAACTTTCTTTCTCTGACTTGAACAAATGAAAACAAAATACGCCTAATACACTAATATACGTATATATTATATATGTTGAATTAAATAACTGCTAACTCCCACGAGGGCCTTGTTTGGCTAGCACCTTAACTCCTCTTTTCCATTTATTTTAATAAAACTCTTATAATATAGTTAATAGTCACACTACTAACTAACTAATTAATTTTATTTAAATCAATTAAATAAAATATAATAACTTTACATTAATTCACATTGTCACATAATTAATTTTTTTATTTATTAATTATGTTAATTCATTAATTATTAAATTAATTAAAGTAACATTATGCTTATTTGATTAACTCGTTTAATCAAAGAAACTCAATTAAATATATACTTTGAACCATAAATTACTACACATTAATTTAATTAATGTAACACATATAATTAAATTAATCTACCACAAATTCATGAATTAATTATTTAACTCAATAATTAAATCATAAGAAATATTTATTTATTTCAATAAATATTCAAATAATTGTACAAAATTCACGTTCGTCACATTGCTACTTTTAGAAAGTAGCAAGATGATTCATAGTTGGCTCAATGCACCATGTTCGCATCCATGAGTAACGAGCTTCAGCGTCAGTATGAAATTATGGATGCTCCTACTATATTCCTACACTTCAAGGAGTTGAATGGTGAAGAAAGTAGGACTAATAGATATCAAATATCTAAGGAGCTCTTCCGATCTAGAGGATGAACAATTCAAAGAAGGTATAAGGAAAGGCAAAATACAAAGAATAATAAGAATAAAACTGATACGAATAGCAAAGAAGTTTTCTTCCACTGCAATAAGCCTATACACTGGAATAGAAACTGGGAGAGGTATCTTGCAGAGGCTAGCCAGAAGAGGCTTAGTGAAGCTTCGATTACAAATACAGGTTTGTTCATAATTGAAATAAATCTTTCAGTAAGTAAAATTTCTACTTGGGTATTGCATACTTGCTATGGTTCTCATAAATACAGATTTATGAAGGGACCAAGTAGAAGTTGAAAGCTAAACAAAGGAACCTTTTCTGCATGTGGGAATGGAGCAAAGGTTGGTCCATTAAATGCAAGAATTTATTGTTTAGTGCCATCTACGGGAAAGTCCATTAGTTTAAATAATTAACAATTTACTGAATGGACTTTACATACTTAACTTACACGAAAATAATTTTAAATTGAACAAACTAGTAAAAGAAAAAGGAGATGATCATTCAAAGAGTTGAATATTTGTATTTGGTGAAATACAAGTCTGAATCATTTGAAAGGTTCAAAGAATTCAGAAGTAAAACTAATTTGCAAGGTATTATGATTCTTCGATTGGATCGAGGAATAAATACTTGTGCAATAAGTTTTAAGATCATCTTAAATGGTTTTCTCATAATGGACGCTTTTTGATACACAATAATTGATTGGTGTATCTAAAAGGAAAAATCGTACCTTGTTGGACATGGTACGGTCCATAATGATTTTACTGACATTCCAGTATCCTTCTAGGGTAATGCCCTGGAAACGATGCATATCTACAAAATATGGTAACCTCAAAATTCATCCCTAGGGCTTCATAAGAGTTATAGACAGGGAGGATTCCTAATCTTAAGTATGTTAAGATAAAGGGTTGTCCAGCATATGTGAAAAGGTTTTAAAATTATAAGCTTGGGACAAGATTTGACAAGTACAGATTTGTGGGACATTATAAAGTAAGTTTAGGGTATATGTTCTATAATCCTACTTAGCAAAAGATGTTTGTTGCAAAACACGCTGCCTTCTAAAATAAAAATATTTATCATTGAAGGGCTAGTGGGAGGAAGTCTTATTATGGAACAAGGTAAGACACTACACACTATTCCAATAGTTGGGAGAGTATACACATTCTATAGAGATAGAATTAAGGTTTAGCCAAACACCCACCTTCTTGAATATCTCTTCTTCCTTGGTGGATCACCTCTAGAGGCCAAACGCTTGGGTGGTTAACGTTGATCAAAGGAAGGAATCAATCCCGAAGAACTCAAGGAGATCACGAAGGATTTGGAGTTGAACTCATACTTGTGGAAGCTTAGTTCTACAAGGGTATGATTCTATAATTTCTTCTCTTTCATTTAATTAATAATTGTGTATAAAGGATGATCCGGGTATAAGGTTTGTAAAATTTTAAAATCCTACTTTTTACCACGGTTCCGCTACTTTGATTGTTACAAACCTCACATATTGGTCTTTATCTCAGTCAATCACAGAGATTTCCCTGGCGGGTTTGGACGTCTTTACATTATCAAAGGGCCCTTATACCCAGGAGGCATTTTATCGCTGGTGAACTCCTCACACCATTAGGCTCAGACCCGTGCCACTCAGTTCTTGGCAGATATGGTTCTCGGGTCTGTGATGATGACAGACTAGATTGCCTGTGTCCGAAAGCCTACTCATTTGGAGCAGATTTCCAGTTTGACCCAGCGATTGGATCGTGCACATTTTTTCATCAGGCATTTGGGCAAAGATTCGTCAGAGGCATATTCTTTTGATCCGTCCAGCTCTGGTGCTGGCCCCCCAGGTGGCCCATTTTCTGAAAGCTTTATTGGAGCAGATCCCCCACTATATTGACCAGACTCAAGTGGAGTTGCAGCAGGTTGATCGACTAGATGTAGACATTATAGATTTCTTTTGATAAGCTCGTTATCTCTTTTGATAGGCCTCTGTTAGATATTGGGCGGATGTGCCCCATTTTCCTAAACTTTTTATTTTTTTAGCTTTCAGACAGAGATAATGTATTAGATGATGATATATTTAGGAATGTATGTATAATACTTTCTATTCATTGCATCATATTATCATTCATTATTGTCATTTATTATGATGCATGATTATATGTCATGGATATGCATGTATATTGTTGAGTTTAGTATTGACCCCTGGATGGTCTCATGATACGGTTCTACAGATGTTGTCATCCACTATCAGCCGTATTGAGCACAGCCCTCCGACTTTGATAGTCTCGTCTTTGAGGTTGTGGTATGATGGTCTGCCTCATTTAAACCGTGTGGTAGTTGATCGTATGTTGGGGCATTCTATGGCCCTTCTGTCATTCCAGGTCCTAGTGGGTTTTTTGTAGAGGGCATGATATCGAGCTGGATCCCTGAGAGACATGTTTTTAGATTTGGGATCTATGAGCTAACTCCAACACTGGAGGACTACGAGCATATCACTGATCTACCCCTGGATAGGCTGTGTGCTAGAGCAGCTGTAGGCCAGTCGCGGCTGTAATTTATGACCATGACAGGTCTGCGGCGTACAGTCATTTTGGACAAGATCACATCTAGGCATGCAGTGTCCATGGACTTCTTGATTGACCACTTTGGGTCTGCAGACAGCTATTTGGTGCATTCAGAGGATTTTATCATTTTTGAGGATGCTTGGCGGGTTGCCCAGGTGGACGCTTTCTTGATGTGCGTAATAGCATATTTATATATGCAGCTGTATATGTACCAACTTGATATTGACCTGGTCACCGTAGTTAGTGCTCTTAGGGAGGGTCAGACTATCCTATCGATGATATTAGCAGAGACGTTGATGTCTGCCACTTTCTGCCGTACTCACCCTACTAAGTTCTTTAGAGGCAATGTTGTATTGTTATACATCTGGTTTATGATGCATTTAAGACCGATCAGTATCTTCAGACCCCATGGATATTGTTTGACACATGAGATATCTGTAGCTTATTCTTTTTGACCGGCTGACTGTGTAGATACATCATCTTGGTTTGTCTTCTTGGTCATAATTGAGGATCCTTTCTCCATTTTGCATTGTTCAGGATTCAACTCCCCTTACAACTTTGTCACTCATGTCGTGGGTATGGACTTTTTGCCTTTGGCTGGTTTGAGAGAAGTGATGACGTATCATCCTTTGGCTGTCATGGGATAATTTGATCAGTATCAGGATGTCGATGCTTTTGATGGAGCTTCAGGTCAGCGGTCATCAGCCTCATCTTTGTCAGAGGATGATCTAGTCATAGTTTATGATTATTGGACCCATAGGGAGAGGGCTAATTTTTCATCGAGTTATCCGGGTCGTTCCTCGGAGTATTCTGTATAGCTAGAGGCAGATATTGCATCATCTATGGTTATTTATTCAGAGCCTAGCACTGATTTCGATGAGGAGGAGCCTATGGAGGATTCTATTTCTCCTACCGAGGATAACCTGTTTGCTGGTTTAACAAAAATAGCAGCCCTGATCAGTGACACCCCTAGTCCTTCAGCTACAGCTGCCCCACCTTCTGTAGAGTCTTTGGAGTAGGTGATACAACTTTTGACCTTTGTGAGAGATCAGGCTAGAGCCTTAGTGTTGACGACCCTTTATAGCAGAGATGCTGCTTTTGCTGAGAGAGATGAGGCTCGGGCTTCCAGGGATGCTTCTGTTGTTGAGAGAGATGAGACTCGAGCTACCAAGGATGCTTCTATTACAGATAGTACTGCTCTCAAATCATACACAGAGGGCATTATTATAAATATAAGTGCCTTTATGGATGACCACAGTAGCACCTTACAGATGGCGGTAGATCTTTTAGCTCGTATTGAGGCTGCAGGCCAGGAGCTCAAAGATGCGCCTTCATCTCCAGAGAGGGATGCTATATTGGATTTGCTTTCTCGTTTGACCGTGGGCTTATAGATTAGCTTTTATTTTCCTGCATAGACTAGATTAGCCATTTTTGTCATGTACAGGAGGCATTGTATATATTAAACAGTATTATATGGCAAGGAAATGTATTTTGATTCACTTCCCTTTTTCATATGTCTTGATCTTTTCTTGATGATTGCCATTTTCTTTGTGACTTGCTGCCTTGATGTATCACGAGCTCTTCCTTGATGGACTAACATTGAGATGTAGGAGGGTCTCTCAGAAAGGTTCATTGATCATGGAGGTTTTATCAGATTTTGGTTTTATATGAGGTTTGGTGTCTTGAGACTAGTATTTAATGGGATATTTAAGTGTATAGGTAAAGTGTTTTGGTTTTTTTTCAAAGGTTAGACCGCACCATAGATGGCTGCCTAAGTACTTCCGAGGTTGAGGGAGATCAGGTCTTTCCTAGTTCAAGCTTGGCCTGAATAGTTGAAAAGTGTTTATTTGGGTTTGAGCTTGGTTCGAGGGGTTATTAGATTTTTTTTATTTGACTGCACCATAAATGGCTGCCTACGTACTCCTGTCCGAGGAGATCAGGTCTTTCGTAGTTCAGGCCTTGTAGTAAAGACCTTAATTAATTTGATTTGATTTTTTCTAGGACCAGGATGGTGGTTTATAGGCAACTCAAACATAGTACCTTTTCATAGTGTCTAAATTGATAAGTTAAGGAAATTCTTCCCCATCCATTTCTTGCAATCTGAGGGCTCCTCTTGTCAAGGATTCCAGTTTGGGGTGAATTTTCCTCTGGCTTCATCTTGATTGGCGAGGATCTTATTCATCACCAATTCATTTTCTTTAAATTTCCTAGGCCGAACCTTCTTGTTGTAGGACCGAGTAATCCTTTGTTGCTAGAACTGACCATGGAAGATGGATGCCGCTTTTTTTCTCATCTATCAGAGACAAGTGGTGGTATCTCTCTTATATCCATTGGTTGTCTTCCATCTGAGCATCTATCAATACTCTTAATGATTCCATTTCTACTTCTATGGGGAGTATAACTTCCATGCCATAGACCAATGAATAGAAGGTAGTCCCAGTAGAAGCGCGCATTGACATTCTGTAGGCTGACAGAGTTAGAGGCAATAAGTCAGGCCATTCTTTGCGATTGGCGGACATCTTTTGCATGATCTTCTTGATATTCTTGTTGGCTGCTTCGACAGAACCATTCATCTTGGGATGATAGATGACGGAATTAAGATGTTTGATATGGAATTTACTACATAATGCATCATCTGGTTGTTCAGATTCTTAGCATTGTCTGATACGATCACCTCCGATTGTTCGTATCGACAGATTATGTTATTTCTAATGAAACCAATTATCACCTCCTTATAGACTTTTGGAAAGGAGGCAGCTTTGACCTATTTGGTGAAGTAGTCAATTATAGTGAAGATAAATCGATAACCATTACTGGTTTTGGGATCCATTGGCCCAATCACGTCCATCCCCCACATGGAAAAGGGCCATGGCGAACTCATATTGTGAAGTTCATTTAGAGGAGGGTGGATGGCATTTCCATGAATTTGGCATTGATAGCATCTCCTGACGTGATCATCACAGTCGGCTTTGAGGGAGATCCAGTAATGCCCTAATCTTAATATCTTCTTGGCAAGTAAAGGACCGCTCATATGGGGACCACAAACTCCACCGTGGACTTCATCCATAAGTCTTTAGGCTTGGTCTTTGTCTAGCCACCTTAGCAGGCCTATTCCAACATCTCTTTTGTAGAGTGCATCTCCGCATAGGTAGAACTTTATGGCCATTCTATGGATCCACTTTATTTTAGCTTGGCTTGCCCCAATGGGCGTAGATCTATCTCACAGATATTCTTTGATGTCCGATACTAGGGCTATTTGATGGGAGGTAGTTCACCATATAATTCTCAATGTAATTTCCATAGGTTGGTGCCTTCTGGCTTGCAAATTTTATATCAGGGATTCCTCTTCTATCGAATATGTGGATCAAGGAAGCCAGTGTTACTAATGCATCCGTGAAATCATTTTTATTTCGTGTGATGTGGATGAAGGCTATTTCTTTAAAATTCATAGCCATCTTGATGACCTGTCGATGATAGGGAAGCAAATGCAATTTTTTGGTGTGATATGCCCCGGTGGTTTGTCTGGTGCCTTCTGGCTTGCAAATTTGATATCAGGGATTCCTCACCTATCGAATATGTGGATCAAGGAAGCCAGTGTTACTAATGTATCCGTGAAATCATTTCTATTTCAAATGATGTGGATGACGGCTATCTCTTTGAAATCCATAGCCATCTTGATGACCTGTCGATGATAGGGCAGCAAATGCAATTCCTTGGTGTGATATGCCCCGATGGTTTGTCTGATGACCAACTCAGAATCTCCAAAGACTGTTAACCATTAGATACCCATGGATTGGGTAAGTTTTAATCCCATTAAACAGCCTTCATATTCGGCTGTGTTGTTGATGTTGACAAACTATAGTTTGATAGCCACGGGATACTGTTCTCATATGATGGATACAAGAACTGCCCCTGCTCCAGCACCTTCCATGTTTACATGCCCGTCGAAGTACAGTTTCTTAGATTGGCCGGTATCTTCTCGTGGGTTTTACTTAATTGTCATTATTCCACCATCTAGGAAATAAGTTTCCAAGGGTTTGAATTTCCCTGATGGTGCTTCGGCCAATTGATCTGCAATTCCTTGACCTTTAATGGACTTTTGAGTCACGTAGATGATATCGAATTGTTGGAGGATCAATTGCCATTTGGATAATTAATAATTCAATATGGGCTTGCTGAATATGTACTTCAGAGGATCCATGCGGGATATGAGATATGTTATGTGTCCATGAAGATAATGTTGTAATCTCATGGCGGCCCATGCTAAAGCAAAATAGGTCTTTTCAATCAAGGTGTACTTCTGCTCACCACTGCTGAATCTTTTATTGAGGTAATATATAGCTCTTTTCTTGCCTCTATCATCTTTCTGCCCTAGCATACAACCCATAGCATTGGCGTTGACCGATATGTACATGATTAAAGGAACATTGTCCCTTGGTGGTACCAAAATAGGAGCTTCCACCAGTTGCTTCTTGATGGTGAGGAAGGCCTTTTAACAGTCTTCATTCCATTTTTTGGAGGAATTTTTCCTTAACAGCTTGAATATGGGCTCACAAGTTGCTGTGAATTGGGAGATGAATCTTCTTACGAAATTGATTCTCCCAAGAAATCCCTGTATTTCCTTTTTTGTTTGGGGTACAGGCATCTCAGTGATGGCTTTAATCTTGGTGGGATCTAGCTCAATGCCTCTGTTGCTTACCAGAAATCCCAATAATTGTCGGATTTGACACAGAAAGCACACTCGGCTGGATTCAGCTTCAAGTTATATTTGCAAAGCCTATTGAAAAGATTTTTGAGATGGTCGATGCGGTCATCTTCCCTTCAGAATTTGACGATGATATCATCCACATACACCTCTATCTCCCTGTGCAGCATGTCATGAAAAAGGGCCATCATGGCTCGCTGATATGTAGCGCCGGCATTGATAAGGCCAAAAGACAATCTCTTGTAGCAAAAAGTTCCCCAAAGGGTGATAAAGGCTATTTTTTCTCTATCTTCTTTGGCAACCATGATTTGGTGATATTCAGCAAAACCGACGATAAATAACTACATGTCATACTACGATGTGTTGTTTATCAGTATGTGGATGAAAGGTGCTGGGAAGTTGTCTTTCATACAAGCTTTGTTCAAATCTCGGTAATCCACACATACTCATACCTTCCCTCCGGGCTTAGGTACATGAACTATATTAGACAGCCATTCAGGGTAGGTTGAGACCATGATAATGCCTGCTTTGAATTGCTTGACAACTTCTTCTTTGACCTTTAAACTCCACTTGGGAGTCTCCTGAGTTTCTATTTGACAGGCTTGAATCCCTCTTTGATGGGCAGTCGGTGAATGACAATGTCAGTGGACAATCCGACCATGTCTTCATATGACCATGCAAACACATCCTGTAACTGAATTAGGAGTTCAATCAGGTATATGGTTTCGTTTGGGGTAAGGTCGTTGCCTATTTGGATTTCTTTAGGATTTTATGAGGTTCCGATATCGAGTGCGGTGGTTTGATAGAGGTTTGGTTTAGGTTTATCTTTGACCCATTCCATGATCTCCTCATGCACCTCATAGTCATCTGTCTCCTCCTGATCAATCCCCATTAAGTCAAAGTCTCATTCTACATCAAAGTTGTAGTCACCGCTGAGACTTGGCAATTCATTGGCAAGGTTAGACCAATCCAAATTTGGAGTCCTGAAAACAAAATGTCTTCACTTAATATATGATATTGTTTAATCATATAAAGCAGCAATGAAAGCATGACAAAAGTAACTGCTAGTACTATGCAACAAAAATAAGAAGTATATAATATCTACGCTTCAGGGCAGATGAATTTTCTGCCCTTTTACCCTTTGTAACAGATGCAAGGAGTGTTGCTTCAGTTGTCCAGGGTCAGGTCCTTATTGACTGAGATGATGAAGGTGTTGTTATCCTCCTCCTCTTTAATGATGACCATGACTGAATTCTCATCAGGGTCAGTATTTTTCTTTGAACAGTTCTCCTTAGCGCTATTGATGCTAGGGATCAAAATTTGATCTTCTGAATAGTCATCATCTGGGATATTGTCGTTCATACCCTCAGTATGTGCCAGAAAATACATCTTTGCAAATCGACCTTGCACTTCTTGTAGGAACCTTTCATTCATTTCATTATTTTCCTTAGCAGGAATCTGGATTTCTTTCTCACCGACAGGTTTGACCTAAGGAATTAGCATATCTGACACATAAGCATGGACTTTCCTTGTTGGCTTCACAAATCCAGCATCCGTGAGATTTGGTAAAAGAATGGTAGATGTCTGAACTGATTGATGCTTGTGCGGGTTTTTGTGATTTGATCCACATGAATAGCCTAATCTAGTCTTCCCTGTTTGGCTAGGTATCTGAACAGGATGTTTGATCCCTTGTTGATTTTTCTCTAGCCCTTTACTGGGATAAAAATCTAAAGACATCATTTCTTTACCGACGGACATCACTTCGAAAGAAATTCTTGGCTTTAAGGCTGGAGCCCCAATAGGTCGATAGTGAGTGTTGCTCACTTCGAAGGCTTGAAAACTGGATGGCTCAACTCCTTCGTTGAGGTTGATCACATGCATATCCCCTTGTACATAGACAGGATACTCTGGTTCGGTATTGACAGTGACCAGATTGCCATTGATAATGTACTTGACTTGTTGATGAAGGGTGAATGGGACTGCTCCTGCACGTGGTGATGTTCAGCACTTGGAAGGATACGTAGAATGTATGTGGACCAATCTCCATAAGTAGTTCGATTTCTCCTATAGCATTTCGCCAAGACCCATCAAAGGCTCTTATGGCTATATAACTGCTTTAGATTCAATTTGGACTGATCTTCATTCTTTCCAAAGTGTCATAAGGACAGATGTTCAAGGAGGATCCTCCATCGATCAACACTCCCCCTATCCGTATCCAGAGGACATCACTACTATATGCAGTGACTTGCAATGACCAGTCCCTTCAACTGATATATCATCATTAGTGAATGATATCACATTGTTGTTGAAAATATGCTCTATCACGTGACGAAACTTTTTGGTGTCTACTGCCTTGGGTAGATGTGCTTCTTCCAGCACTTGTAATAAGATTTTACAGTGGTCTTCTGAAGATAAGACCAAATCCAGAATGGATATCTGTTGAGGCGCCTCTTTTAATCTTTGCACCACCTTGGCTTCATTATTCCCCATTTTGCTGAGGAATTCTTCAATCTTTTTCTCAGGCACTCTACGCTTGGCTTTAATGACTGGTTTTATCGCTTGTTGAGGTAGATACAGCAGGTTTTCCTTTGATATAGTATCCATTTGATTTGATGTTGACCCCTCGTTTACCCTATAGTTCCATGGGATTCTTTTAAGCTGATCAAGGGATACTACAGTCTGAATGGCAACATCAATGGTTCTGGTTCAGCCACTTTCAAAGGATTCTTTCCCCCTTTATCCCCCTTTCCTTAAATTGTTAGGGGTATAGCAGTTTTGTCCTTTTCACAAGAAATGACTGCTAAATTTCCTTTAGGCTCCATAACATTGGAGGAAATATTGCTTCTTCATCAGGAAAGCCATTGTCTGGACTTGCTTTTAGCAATTCGCCTCTTTTAATCATGTTCTGAATTAAATGACGAAGTCCCCAACATTCTTCTGTATCGTGCCCAGGAGTGTTGGAATGATATTGACATATCTTGGAAGGGTTAAATTTCCTTGATCGAGGGTCCACTAGGGGTAGAAGCACTGTGACTTTTCCCTCATTGATCAACATCTGGAGAATTTCCTGCATGGGCTGATCCAAAACTTTGAACTTTCTCGTGAAAGCAAACTCTTTATGAGCTCAAAACTCTTTCTTCCCTGGCAACTTTGTCTGCCCAGGTTTCGTGTTCATGTAATCGATAGTGGTCATTTCTTGCAATTGGAAGAATTTTGGGCATGGTAGGATTCATTTTCCTTTGGTTGACTTGAGTTATCAACTGTCGCGTCACTTGGTGCTGGTATACCATCAGCTCTGCCAGTTGACCAATCTGATCCTTGATAGACTTTGCTTCTCGTTCTATCAGGAAGCAGCATTCTGAATAGTCCCATTTATTAGAGCTATCCTTACTTTTTTGTGGAGAATCCCCTACATATTTGAGGTACTTGGAACCTTCTCCATTCCCCATACTAATCATGCTGACTACCTCCTCATTGTGTTGAGGCAAAGGGTTATCTTGAATATATGGTTGTTCTGGTTTTGTCACCATGATCTCGTCACTGTCTATCAGGTCTTCGATATTGTGCTTTAGAGACCAACATTCTTGGGTGTCATGGCCAGGAGATCCAGAATGGTAAGCACATTTATTGCTTGGGTTAAAATTCTTCTCACTTGGATTGGCTGGTAGAAGGAGCTGAGCAATTTTCTTCTGTGTTGTCAGAAGCTTGAGTATATTCTCAAGTTAATCCCCTAAGGGTGTGAACGTTCTTTGACATTTAGCCTCTCCAGTTCTTTGGAACGTCAAATTTGCTAGTTGTACAGATGTTTGTAAAGAGGAATAACTTTTCCTTTGAATAGGCAGGCGTTGGTTGCCTCTTTGAGTTTGACCTTGTAGTACCAAGGATACATCCTCTTCTTTCTTCTTATAAACTCTCCGAGGATTACTTCCATAATTTCTAGCCTGAATATGCTCAGCTACGACTTCTAAAGAAGTAAGGTCTTTAATCGTTCCAGACTTCAGTCCCATCTCAGCCATTTCTCCATGTTTGATCATTTCTGAGAATGGTTTTCTTATGCCTGCTACCTTTTATAGAATGGATCTTCTTGTATGTCGATAAATGTCATCACCATCTCAGTCTCTGTCATTGATGGGATGACTTTATTAACTAGACGCCTCCATCTTTGGGCATATTCTCTGAATGACTCAGGTGTTCTACTTCTTGACTTTGGTAATTTGATATCTATCTGGAGCCATTTGTGACTGGAAACTGTATTGATTTAGGAAGGCATGAGCTAGCTCTTCCCAACTATGGATTTTGGAATTGTCCAGTCGGGCATACCAAGCTCTGGCCACTCCGGTCAAACTTTTCTGAAACAACTGCATTCTCAACTTCTCGTCCTCTGCATAGGATCTGAGCTCTCCAATAAATACATTCAATTGGGTGTAGGGATCTCCCAATTCGTTGTATTTTTTAAAATTTGGGATCTAAAATTTGTCTGGATGCTGAGCCCCAAGAAAGATGCAAAGGTCTGAATAGTTGACACTTTCGTAGGATCCAGTCCCTTTGATTGACCGGATAGTTTCTTTTGTTTGTTGGACTTTCTTTCGGATATCTCTAGTCTCTCGATCTTCTTTGAGGTTGATGATTTCAGGGGTTTTGTTGGTCTTTTCATTGTTTCGAGGTTCAAGTATCTAAGCTTCATTTTTCTTGTCAGTACCCTTACTGCCACCTCATTCGGAGGACTCTGTTTGATTGGGTATCTATTGACCCTGAGTACTTTTGCTCTATTCTTTCAAGAAAATAGTTAACTCTGCTATCTGATTTTGGAGTCCCTCGAATTCTTCTCGAGATACGAAGCATGTCCCCTGTGGGTACTTTCTTCCATGTTAGTGGGTAGGCTTTTTGCCTTCTTAGATTTGGATCTGGTAGTGGGACCAATCTTGCCTACAATAAAAGTAGGTAGTTTAGTCTTGATAAACCTAAACAGTATACATGTTATGCAATGTCTCAGGTTTAGGGGTTTTTTAATATTTTCCTACAAAACTGAGATCAGTTGTTTTGATGACAGGATATCATGACAGGAATTGATATTTTACAATAAATTTGCAAGAATTTATAATTTACAATATTTAACAAGAATTGATATTTACAACATTTGATATTTGATAGGGAATTGAAAGGGAAAGGTATGAAGAGCCTTCCTTTCGCGTTTGGATTATCAGAGGCTAACATATCTTAGGTTTACTCTCACGGGCTTTTCGGCATGGAGGTTCCTTGATCATCGCAATCTATAAGATGGGAAGCTAATCCGATCTTTCAACTGGAGCGGATATGAGTGGTACCTTTCCTGAGCCTCACTTGGACTTAATCGCCACCGGAGTCCAGTAATCAGTAACCGACGGGTTCGTTTCCTAGTGGAGGAACACACAACATACATTCATCGAGTCTCACCGCATGCAAAAGGATGACATTGTGCGAAGCACTAATATAAAGCGTGGTAAAAGAGACATTCACATACATTCAATATAAAGACGTCATTTCACACACATGCACACAGAAGGGAATTGAAAAGTTTGAAAAAGCGGCTTAAGCCCTCTACTGTCCCCAGCGGAGTCGCCACCTGTCGACGTCGGGAAAATTTTGGGTTCCCTTTTTCGAAGTGTTTCTACCCTTTATGTTTTCTATTTGGTTTTGTTTGATCTGAAGGGTGAATTTTCAGGAAAAGGCCAACATATAATGTCGACGATTTGAAAAGTTTGATTTTATTGGTTTGAATTAGACAGAGTCGCCAGTTGGTATGAGTGAAAATAGTTGTGCTAACTCAACCGAGTTGAAAAAAATTACAATACAGCCCAATTACTGGACTCTGTTTAATTGGCCTTGGAAACCGAGATTTCATAGAGTTCGGGTACTTGATTAAGCAGGGGGGAAGGTGTTACGCACCCCCTGACTTTCGCAAAACACGGTTACCGCGCTTTCCATTCCCTAATCTTTGTGTATGTGTGTGTGTGTGCTTTGCAATTAATTGGGCCTAAGTACTTTATTTGAAAGTAGTGTTGTGCTTTGTTGGACATCTATACGAAGGGTTTGATTTATTAAAAAGTCCATATTTAGACAAGAATATGAAAATGATGTTTTGAAAATTAGTTTTCAAACCCTTTCGCTCGTATAGGAATTGAAGCCCTTTGATACTTCCATTTTATTTGCGGGATGCAAAACATCCTCAACAAAATAATATATATATATATATATATATATATATATATATAAGTGTCGGGCTCCTTATGGGCATGAACGCCATCAAAGTGTGCCCGGACACTACACATAGGATTTCCATTATTACGGGGACCTTAAATCCGAATAACCGTTTTAAGGTCCTATATTTACAATTACAAAATTAGCAAACTGGTTATACAACTCAACCAGGTCCATCATGAGAATCAGATCTAGATCCATGAGTTGAATCATAGATCCTGTAGCTCCTAGGCTCACAGGATATCAAATAAACATCCTGTATAATGAATATATTGCAATAAAACGTAAAACTATGCTAGACGTCGCTAAACGAAAGATTCATCAATCAAATCTTCGTACGCGCGTAGCTCATTGCTTTCAGTTTCCTCTAGATACAAATCTAGGGTCACGTGGTCGCTAAATATTTACAAAAAATTAGAAAGAAAACTAAATTTGTACAGATCTTAGCCATTCTAGCTTCCAGGTTCATGTTTTATAACTTTTGAACCGATTAAAAGCTAGATCTGGCTAGATCCAGTACAGATCTAGTCAATACAGCTCAAATATTGACTATTTACAAGAAATTAAAGGTGAAAAACTCAAATCTGATGAATATTGACCGTTAAAAACGTATATATATCGTTTATAGACGTATTAGAGTAAGCGAAGAAGGCAGATCTGAAGAAATCTTACAGTATATAGTGAAAATAGCTCTCAAACAGCTTTTGGCTCTCCGATACTCTTTACCCACCCGTTAAAATTTGATAGGTTATAGTATATATATGTGTATGAACGTTTACAATGAGATTTTACAAGAATCAGAGTACGTATGAGCCTCCGTTTGACCTTCCTAGCGCCTATTTCTCTCGTCGCGGCTCTTTCTTCTTCTCTCTTTTTTTATAAGCTAAGGGGAGAGGCCACATATATAGACCCGATGGTCGCAGGTCTACCTACGGCTGTTTATGGTAGGCCCGGACTGGTGGACCCTACTGTCTCGAAGTACGTGCACTCTAACCAACGTGTTGTCTACTTGAACCTTCATAACTTTAAATACAGGAATCCGATGGAGGCGTGCTATACCTTTTTGGAAAGACGTTTCCGAGAGATACACAATGACATGGGGCTTGACCTTTTCCATGTCCGCGAAGACGGGTCTATGACCATATCTTCGAGTCTTCACAATTAGTCCATTGAGCTGTCTTGCGATGTTTTCACTCGGGATTGTTGTTATGGTTCTACATGACATTCTTCATGGTAATTTGACTTGATTTGATGTTTAGTTGGCAAAATTACCCTTTTCCCTTTCGGGTTGGTTTCAGGCTTGACGTGGCTGCAGCTTTCTTTCTCGGGGTTATCTTCGAGGTTGGACTGTGTTGACTTTTGTCTATCTTCAAGGTTGTCACTGAAGTTGACTTGTTGGTTCCCAGGGTTGTCTCTGGGGGTCTGGTTTGATGCTTTTTCGGTGTTATCTCTGGGGGTCTGTTTTGATGATTTAATCCTCCAGGGTTGTCTCTGGAGTACGAAAGGACGCTTTTGGCCTCCTGCAAGGTTAGTAATAGGAATTCAAAATTTCGAGTGTCTGCATTGTGTATATAAAATGAAGGGCTTATCCCCTTGATATCAGCAATGGTACATCCAATCGCGGTTTTGTATTCCTAGAGCACCCTCAACAGCTTACTTTCCTCAACAGCTTACTATCCTGCAATTCGTTAAGTGCAGATGCAATAATTACATGTAAAGTAGATGAATTACCCAAAAACGTATACCTGAGGTGTTTGGGTAAAGGTTTGAGTTCAAGTGTGGGTGGCTCCTCTAGTGACGGTTTCATCTGAACAGATGATTTTTCTACAGATTCCAATTGCTCAAACGGTATTTTGAATCTACTCACTCTAGGAAATGAATCCAACGTATGAAAGTACTCTATCAATTCCGGGTCATCCCTCTCATTATCCCCTAACAGTGTCATTTTCAAAAGATCAGTAGTCATTATCCACACAAACTCCTCATCCACTGATTTCTAAATCACATCCATACGATAGCATTCCTCATCATCCTTAGGGAATTTCATGGCTTTAAATACATTAAATATCACCTCTTGGTCTTGAACCCTCATGGTTAACTCTTCTTTCTATACATCTATGAGTGCTCTACCGGTTGCCAAAAATGGTCACCCAAGTATGATAAGAATATCCTTATCCTCTTCGTAATCCAAAATGATGAAATCAGCTGGGAATATGAATTTGTCAACTTTTACCAAGATATCCTCAACAATACCCCTCGGATATGTCATTGATATGTCCGCAAGCTATAGAGAAATATTTATTGGTATTGGTGCTGGCAATCCTAACTAAGTATAGATAGATAATGGCATCAAGTTAATACTCGCACCCAGATCACATAAACATCTGTTGAACGACAAGCTACCTATAGTGCATGGAGTGGTAAAGCTGCCCAGATCCTTTAATTTTGTGGGAAGCTTCTTTTGTAAGATAGAGCTACAATCTTCAGTTAGAGCCACTGTCTCAAAATCCCCTAGCTTCTTTTTCCTTGATAAGATATCCTTCATAAATTTGGCGTAGATAGGCATCTGCTCTAAAGATTCTGCAAACAAAATGTTGATCTTTAATTTCTTGAACACCTCCAGAAACTTGGTAAACTACTTTTCTAATTTTTGTTTCTAGATTCGTTGTTGAAAAGGCGGTGGTAGGAAAACTACTGGTGCAACAAATGCTTGTTCCTTAACCACTGGTTCCTCTCCTACCTTTTTCCCGTCGACTGTTTCCTTTGCTTTTTCCTCAACATCTGTCTTCTTAGTCGAAATTTCTACACTTTCTTTATCCAGCTATTTTCCACTCCGAAGCGTAACAGCTTGGCACTGCTCTTGGCCACCCCTAGGATTCTTTTCGGTATCACTCGGAAGAGCCCCTTGAGGTCTGCTGTTCAAAGCACTTGCAAGTTGTCCCATTTAATTTTCCAGATTTTTTATTGAAGTCTCCTGAGTTTTCAATGTTGCCTCATTACCCGATATGTATTTCATAAACAACTCCTCTAAATATGTTTTCTTTTCATGTTGCGGAACTGACTGTTGTTGATGATTTTCAAATCCGGGAGGATATGTTAGTCGTGGAGCTTGCTGATGATTCTGATTATTTCTCCATAAAAAGTTGGGGTGGTTCCTTGCCCTCGAATTATAAGTGTCTTGATACGAATTTGGTGGCCGAGTGTAACTACTCACATATTGTACTGCTGCCGAATTAATGGCACACTGTTCTGTCAGATGCTCCCCCACACACAACTCACACACAAATGCTACTTATTGCATATTTACTCCTGTGATTGCATCCATTCTCTTTGAAGTGCTGATATCTGAGCTGCAAGAGCTGTCACTGAATCCACTTCCAAAACTTCAGCTACCATAGGTTATGCCAATCTAGAAGTCGGCCACTGATAGTTGTTAGCTGCCATGGTTTATATCATTTCGTATACATCCACAAACTTCTTAGCCATGAAAGCTCCTCCTGCAGCAGCATCGATGCTTGTCCGAGTATTACTGCCCAAACCATTGTAGAATGTATTCATCTGCATCCACTTGGGTAGTCTATGATGTGGACATTTCCTCAACAGCTCTTTATACCTCTTCCAAGCTTCATATAGTGATTCAACATGTTGTTGCTCAAATGTAGAAATATCATTCCTCAACTTAGCTGTCTTGGCTGGCGGGAAAAAATTAGCAAGGAATTTCTGAGCCAAATCGTTCCATGTAGTAATTGACCCCGGTGGTAAAGAATGGAGCCAACTCTTAGCCTTATCCCTAAGAGTGAACGAAAATAACCTCAATCTAATTGCATCATCTGTTACACCATTGCACTTGAAAGTATCGCAGATCTCTATGAAGTACTATGTGATCATTCGGGTCGTCATTCGGTAACCCTCCAAACTGACAAGAATTCTGCACCATTTGAATTGTACCAGGCTTAATCTCAAAATTGTTGGCAATAATGACTGGTCTGGTAATACTTAACTGAATTTCTATAACCCACAGAATGGCATAGTTTCGTAGTGCTTTCTAATCATCTTCGGCCATATTACCCGGTGTTTCTATTGTATCTCGAGTCTCTTTAATCCACTTACTCAACCGCTGAAACTATTTTTTGATGTCGTCCTCGTAAGGCAACAATTCTGGATTCTTTGATTGAGTTTGCATACACTACTCGAGAGTACCTGAAACAGGAAATAAAACAAAATGAAAAAGAAAAATGTTTAACTAAAACTGATTTAATTAAACTAATATTGAAAGTAATAAAAATAGTTATAGTCCCCGGCAACGACACCAAAAACTTATTAGGTAAAATCTAGTTACGCACAACACGCAAGTATACGTGGTCAACAAGTAATAAAGTGATGAGTAGAGTATCGTTCCCATGGAAAAATAATTGAAATCTATCCTAACAACTACCAATTTTATATTATCTCAATTTTATTAAACAAATAATCAAGTTTGTGAAATTTATTAAAACTACTAATTATTCAAAATCTAACTAATTACCGCAAGGTTTAATCAAGAATTGGAGAATTAAGCCTACTACTTCACTTGATGCTTC
The DNA here is from genome assembly GCA_020205555.1 of Panax stipuleanatus. Lineage (NCBI taxonomy): Eukaryota > Viridiplantae > Streptophyta > Magnoliopsida > Apiales > Araliaceae > Panax > Panax stipuleanatus. The sequence continues at coordinate 92,244 of JAINUT010001309.1, forward strand.
ACTTAGATCGACACACTTCCTTTTAATTCAAATTAACTATTCTAAATTGTTAATCAAGAACACAAACATAAATATAACCATCTCTCAATGCATTATATCCATATCAACTTAAATTCACAATTGATAGAATTAAGATGAACACCTTAATTAAATAACCCACTATATCTCTATGTGAATTATAATTAAAAAGGGTTTAAGCACAAGTTCTTATTTGATTACGTGCGATGCGTATGTATATCTCTATCCTAAGCATAAATTATGAATCCCACAATCCTGTAAAAATCACAATCACACGCTATTATGTTTAGATCTTAACCTATATTCCATCTCTAAATTTCATATAGATTATCAAGTAATTGTTGATCAGACAATTAAACAACTAAACACAAACCATAATAGACAATCCTGAAAATAGTCTAAAAGAATTTAAATAGAAGCATGTCAATCCTCGTTACACAAAAAGATCCATTATAGACTTAAATAATAAATTAGTTCATGCTAGATGAATAAGAAACTAAAATCCACAAATAATATAGCATTCTGAATACAAGAATAATAATGAAGAAAGAGAATGAAAACTGTAATGTAATCTACTACTCTTCCTCATGTTCGCCTAAAATCCTTGTGCTAACTCCTCGCTTCAATTCTCTCGTACGTGATCAAAAGCTAGAGTTTAGTTAATGATAATGATAATCACTTCTTTGCCCCTATATTAATGTTGGTCCGATTAGATGACACAATTAACGCCCAAGTATACGCGGCCAACGAGTAATAAAGAGTGAGTAAAGATATCGTTCCCACGAGAAATTAATAGATAAACAGTCACCAAACAACTAGCACGTAATCATTTCAGTCTTATTTAAACAAGCGGTAAAGAGAATGAATTTAAACTAAGTTAACTAGGCAAGGAATTAAACTTAAACTAAGCATTCCTAGAGTAAAATCAAATAATGAAGGCATGAGATCCCAATTTCCCCTAATAATTCATCTAAATCAATAAACTCCCAATTAGGTCAAGTTAACAGTCATGGTTGTTAGCCGAGAACACTAAAGTAAGAGAAGGCCATCTTTCGATGCACCTACTCCATACCACGTGCAATCCACAGATGATAGAACGCACGTGGACACCCACATTGTCTAAACCCCTATATGTCTATGGTGTTTAAAAATAATTAGGGATTAGGGTCAAGTTCTCTATTGACTACTAGCGGTGCTTCGGTATATGTCTATCCTACGCACAATTCATGTGTCTAACGCCATGTAAACTCATAATCGCCCGCTGTTACGATTTGATCTAAACCTACATTTCATCTTTCAAGTCCACATAGGTTATCACAGTAATTGTTAGCTAAACACTTAAGCAATGAAGGGATGAATCGCAATAGACAATCACATAACAATTAACAATAACCAACACGGAAGCAAATCGATATTGATTACTCAAAAGGTTCCATTGGAATCTCAAAATAAGGTCTAAGTCATAAATGACTCAAATATATCATCCGCAAAAGGAATACACATCATTCGGATACAAATGAATAACAAGGAGAGTTAAAGTAAGAGAGTGCAAATATGTGTTCCTTCTCCAAGCTTGGATCTTTGATGTCCTCCAATTGTTTCAACCATCAAGTCTAATCTAACCCTAGATAACTAACTACTAACAACTAATTTTACACTAATCTACTCCTAATCTAAACAAGAAAAATGGAAAGGAAAGAAGAAGGGAAAACTAGGGCTTAAGGCCTTAATTAAAACTTCCTAGAATGCTGCACACGAGCCCCCTTTAAAGCTTCTCCCGATCAGTCAAACAATTTTTTGTAGGGGACAGGCGCGGCCGCGCGAGCCCCAAGCCTATTCCAGGCGCGGCCGCGCGGCACCAAAAAGCTGGAATCTGTAGCTGCTTGCTGGTGCAGGTTTGCCTCGTGTGTTCTTCAGTTACTTTCTCCTGCCCCTCTTGCATTTGCCTCTTATTAGCCTTGCTTGCTACCTCTAGCCTCATGCCATTCCATTGCTTTACGCTCATTTCAGCTCGTTGCCCCATTTAGGCGATCTTTTGCTCTTTTAACGCGTAAGAACTGCTAAGAGAGTTCCTTAACTCACAAGATTACTTAAGTTTAAGCAACCGAATGAGTTGGACAGTATCTGAATAAGTGGTCCTAAAACCACTTATCAATTAGCCTCTTATACTTCCTAATCGCGCTCCCTTTCCATCAGCCAAAGATCTGTCGAATCATAATCGAAATAAGGAAACCTTCAAGTCAACTGCCGCATAGCCCGCCCCGGCGAGTAAAATATTCTGAGGATGTCTGCCCTAGCGGGTGTCGAATGACTCTGATAGAATGTGACTGTGACGCCCCCAAATTCGGGTTACCTAACCCTCGAGTTTGGTGCTCACGATCCAACATTTAAATATCATCTAACTACCCATTTATTTATGAATAGAAATAAACATATCATTAACTGATATTTATAATACATTGTCCCAGGTTTTCTAACCTTAACATAACAAATATACCCTTAGATATACAAAAAAGGTTATACAAAATAACATAATAAATATGTTCATTATAACTACTCCAGCAATACACCTTTGCCTTTGTCTTTCTCTGCCCCTCCGGCTACCTCGTTCTTAGCTGAAATATTGTATTTAAGCAAGGGTGAGCAACAAATTTGCTCCGCAAGTTAAATCATACAATAAAGTATAAGAATCAAGAATATAAGACTATCAATTCGATAGAATATCACCAAAGTTCAAAGGACTTTGAATTAGCTGAATAAAGCGTTAATCAATAACAAGACTTTCTCACATTTTATGCAAAATAATAATTCAATAGTGAAAGAGTAAAACGCTTTCGAAATTTCTCAATTGAACAACAAGAATCAATTCTACGCAATAACAAAGTGGAATATTATCCAAATTTCTTTTTAAGCTGAGCGACCCCACAAGATCTTAAACTTCTCGAGTAACTATCAAAGGTTTTACTTTGAAGTACCCAGGTGTATCAAATAACCATAAAGATTAAATCATACCCCTCCGCAAGTATATAAAGTGATTAGCTTCATTATACCCTATATTATGCATAATACTTACACGCGCGTAACGGCCGAATATACGACCACATAGCCCCTTTTTATATAAAAAGTTGTTCTTCTCAATCTTATAACCAGAATTCGAATCACAACAACGAAATACAATTATTTCAATATCTAATCGCTTTCTCGATCTAGCCGGAATAATTGGCATTGACCTGTCAATAATAATTGAGCTCTCTTCTCGAACCTATCAAGTTTCAACAAATGTTCGTCTAGGCAAAATAATTAGCTACAACATATCTCAAATCGATTCAATAATAGACAGGAATTAACTGTACTATTTGCAATCAATAATAACTTCTACGGATGTGAATAACCAACAACAGTTATTCCCCAAGCATATTCTCAAAATCAATAATTCAATTTGAATTAATAAACATGCACTAACTGCGAATAATCAACAATAATTCTCAGACGTGGTATAATTAGCAATAATTAACCACCACTATATTTGAAAAGTAATAACTCGAGATTGAGTTAAGGAAACTTGTCTGATTCGTTGACTACTGCTACGCAATTTAAGTTAAACTTCTTTTGTAAGACCTATCATTAATAAGATCGATCTTTCAATTAGCATAACATACTTTATAAGTAAACTATCTAACATTTAAACACATAGTCAAATATTAGATAACCTTAACACTACTATATCATATAACTTGTGAATTAACACTTAATCTTTCATTTTATAAGTCTTTTATAATCTAGTAAATCGAATACCTAATCCAGCAACCTGGATTCAAACTGACATCCAATTCAGCAAGCTTGGATTCAACTAACCTCAAATCCAGCAATCCTGGATTCAACTAACATCTAATCCAGTAACCTGGATTATCTAACAGACCAATCCAGTATCCTGGATTATCCAAACATCTCATACAGCAACTTGATGGTCAATCCAGCAAACTAGATTGCAATCCAGCAAGATGGATTCCTCCGTTTTAACCAAATCATATTATTATTTTTTTATCTTTTGTCCACACACAAATACATGTATTTCATACACAAAAAAAAATTTTCAGGAATTTTTCAATTTCCTTTAGTATTTTTCAAAAATCTATTTCTAGTTAATACTTTAAGAAAATAACTACCTCATGCTTAACTCCAAAAATTTCCAACTCTTGGCGGGATCTTACACATGTTATCAGTGAGCATCCAGTTTAAATTTCGTGGCCATCGGAGTTATACAACTCCGTTAATAGCGTTTTTCGTCGGAAACTCCCAAATATTAAAATGGCCATAACTTCCTCAATTTAAGTCAGAATGAGCTTATTTTTGGACACAAGCTACTTCATTCCATATATTTTCATGTCCCAAAAGGCCGGAATTTATTACATAATTTAAGTGGGTGAAACTGCCCTTCAAAAATCCGAACAGCCTACTTTTTTCATTTTTTAGATTTTTCCTACTTTGCTAAAATCAGTCCACACGAAAATCTACAACTCATTTTTTAGTGAATCCACCTGAAAAAGTTAGAAGACTTATAGATCTAAGTCCAAAAATTTACCACACTCAAAAATTCAAAATATATTGAGAGATATGCTTGTTTTAATTTCATATTCCGTTTTCTCAAAAATTTAATTTCTTAACCTTTGTGATTTCTAAGAAAACTTTCTTGATCTCTTGATTAATCAAACTTTAGCAACCATAAACCATCATAATACATACCCATATATTATAAACTCATGGATCTACCATGATCCATAATCTATTACATCAAAACCCACCAAACACAAACAAAACATAATTTATGCTACGAAAATTAAGATTTTCAACCTTTTGAAACATAGTTTCATTCTTCTTACTTTTGATCCAATTTTTGACACTTAAAAGTGATAGATCCAAACATATAACACTTAAAAACATATAGATCCAAGGTTTTTAAACCACCAAATCAAAACCTTAAAATCAAACTCAAATCAAACCACAAATAAAATTAAACTATATTAAATAGAAACATTTTATACCTTAGCTGGTTCTTCCTTCTTCTTCTCAAATTTTAGTTAAAGAACTTTGAAACAAGCAAAAACACTCCCTCTCTTTCCTTCCTCTTGTGGCCGAACATGTCTCTCTCTCTCTCTCTCTCTCTCTCTCTCTCTCTCAACCTTTTGCTTTGCTAGCTTAGGAAAATGAGAGAATTAAGAGGTGAAGATGAAATAGCATTTTACTTAATCAATTATATAGTAAAAGTACATAGATATAATATATGTATCTACATTATTTCCCAATATCTCTAACTCTTTCTCTCTCTCATTGATTAGAGGATTGCTTACACTCTTATACAAAGTTGTTGGTTGAATAAACTAGTGACACCTAATGAAAGAGTTGATAAGGAGTAGGTAAGGAGTAGGTAAGTGCAATGATTACATCAATTCTCCCCCCCCCCCCTTCCTTTCCTTGTTTGGACCGAATTCTTCCCCCTTTATTAGCCCATTTGGTTTATTTTTATTTCAATATTTGATTAATTCAATGACCAATAAGTCATCCCTTAATTAGCTAAAAGTTTGGGCTTGCAATTTAATTTCTTTTGGCTACTAGTTAAAATAATTTGGGCTCCCATACATAATTAGCTTTGTGCTACTAGTATAATAGATAATTAAATCTAGTATTGGGCTAGTTTACCAATTTAGTTACTCTTAATTGAATTGGCTACAAGTCCCATACTATTGAGCTTGTTTAACTCACTTACCCACATTAGTCCATTGAATAAATTATCTCTTAGACTATTATTCATTATTATTAATATATACACATTCACATATATCAATAATATTAACTAACTTACATAACCCAATTAGGTTTGCCTTAATTAGGTTACAAAATTAATAAATTGAGATAATAAAATAAATCCCTTAGAGTTAATTAATATTTTCAATATTAATATTCTCTCATGCCATAACCCTTAGGTTAATTAATTCCTATACCTAATTTATATATTAGGCTTCATAACTTTATTCGTAAAAATTACACATATGATCATGTGAAATTCTCGGTCCTTACAGTGACCCCCTGCCTCGGTAGGTGATTTGACTTGTAAAAGCCTGCCCCGACGGGTGTTCTTGCTGACCACTGCCAAATATTGCCCTGAAGTCCTCCTTTTCCTGTTTTCACCCTATAGTCCAATTCCTGTAACACAAACACACAAAACAAGTAAAACGATACTAAAAATTACTCAAAGTAGCAAAGAATAAAGCCCAAAAGTAACCGATTCGTAGGTATAAAACCCACTCATCAGGGATGCAATGCTGGATTTAGTGACCCATTGGACTGCGGGTTTATAGATTAGCTTTTATTTCCTGCATAGACTATGTTAATCTCTTTTGTCATGTACAGGACACATTATATATATTAAACAGTAACATATGGCAAGGAAATATATTTTAGTTCACTTATTTTGGATATGTTATGATCTTTGCTTGATGATTGCCACTTTTCTTCATAACTTGCTATCTTGATGCATCCCGAACTCTTTCCTGATGGACTGACATTGAGATGTCGTAAGGTCTCTCGGAATGGGTCATTGACCTTGGAGGCTTTATAGGATTTGGGTTTTATATAGGATTTGGTGTCTTAAGACTTGTATTTGATTGGATATTTAAATTTATAGGTAGTGTGTTTGGTTATTTCTTTTGAAGGTTAGACCGCACCATAGATGGCTTCCTACGTACTCCCATGGCTGGAGGGAGATCAAGTCTTTCGTAGTTCAGGCTTGATGAGTGTTTGATGAGTTGTTCAAGAGTTATATCTTGTGATCGCTGAATCATTGAAGGGGTTTTGTGTTTTTTATAGGGGTTAGACCGCACCATAGATGGTTGCCTACGTACTCCTATGCGAGGAGATCTAGTCTACGTAGTTCACGCTTGAACTGATTGATTGAGACTCTTTTAGGACTAAGATGTGATGTTGTATGGGATTCAGACATAGTACCTTTTGACAGAGTCTAAATTGATAAGCTGGTGAAATTCTTTGCCGTCCATTTCTTGCAGTCTGAAAGCTCCTTCAGATAACACCTCTTTGGCAATGATAGGGCCTTCCCAGTTTGGGAAAAATTTTCCTCTTGCTTCATCTTTGATTGGAGAGAATTATTTTCAGTACTGTAACAAATGAGAATTTTATATATTAATTATAAATATTTATTGAATTAAATAAATATTTGATTTATTTATTTATTGAGTTAAATAAATAAATTGTGTGATGATTATGGAATAATTTAATTAAGTGTTATATATTAATTAAATGAATATTTAATATTTAATTTAATTGATGTATATTGATTTTATAGTATAGTTCTAATTTAATTGAGATAATTAAATTAGATGAGTTATGTGATGACTGTTACATGAATTATAGTTAGCGAGTAATTATAATTTGTTATGTGGTATTTTTATATAGTTAATTGAGATTAGCTTTTAATTAATTAAATTAGATTGTTAAAGATTTAATTAATTAAAGTGTAACGTTAAAGTATGTGTTAAAAAGGATTTATTAAAATAAAGAAAAGAGTTTTTTTTAAATTATTTTAACCAAACAAGGCCCTTACTTTAGTTTTAAAAGGTTTTTGCCAAGCAGGACCCTTGCATTGTTTTAAACTGTTTTTACCCAAACAATGCCTTAGTTAATAAAAATCTATTTTTTTAAAAAAAATTAAATTATTTTACCAAACATGGCCTTAGGCTTTTCAAATTCTTGTAACTTATATAAATTATGTAGTAGTTAATATAGTAATTAGTAGGCAAAAAGCACCTTTACCCCCTTGTGATTGTCGACTTGTAAGCATTTGGCCACTAAACTTTAAAAATATTCAATTGGCCCACTATGATATTTAAAAAATAAAATTCAGGTCATTCCGTCCAATTTGGATCATGGACGTTAAAAAATCTGCTTGGGTTTCTTACGTGGCTTTTTGGAAAAAAAAAAAAGAGAAAAGAATTACGTGTATTTGCTAGGTGGAAGGAAACTCATAAAGAAATAAAAAAAATCATTATTTTCTTATGTGGCAACACAAAAAACATAAAAAAAAAATCATTAATTATATGGCAATAAAAAAATTAAAATAATAATAAAATTAAAATAAATATTTTAATTTATTTTCTTTATATTTTTTTTTCCAACAAAAAAATAAAATCATTAATTATGTGGTAAAAAAATAATTAAAATAATAATATAATTAAAATAAATATTTTAATTCATTTTCTTTATAATTTTTTTCTTTTTCAACAAAAAAAATTATTAAAAAATAAAATCATTAATTCTGTGGCAAAAAAATAATTAAAATATGAATAAAATTAAAATAAATATTTTAATTCATTTTCTTTATAATTTTTTATTTTCCAACAAAAAGATAAAATCATTAATTATGTGATAAAAATATTTAAAATAAAAATAAAATAAAAATAAAAATTTTAATTCATTTTCTTTATAATTTTTTCTTTTCCAACAAAAAAAATAAAATTATTAATTATGTGGCAAAAAAATAATTAAAATAATAATAAAATTAAAATAAATTTTTTAATTCATTTTCTTCAATGCTCGATCAACAACGAATTTGATTAAATTTCAACTGCTATTTCCAATTATGTATCAGTACATGAATTTTTTGCTTTTAAAGGTGATTAAAAGTAAAATCTAAACCTTTCTCACAAAACAAAACCATGTATCAAATTGGGTATAATAACAACTACAAGGAAAAAATAAATCCGCCAGTTGAATTTGACAACCTTCAAAAATATAGACCGAATTTGAAGAAAAACTGGAGCAAAATTAAAGCTGTGAAAAACAAGGATGATGAGATCCAAACCTTGTGAATGATAATCAATTCTCTCTCTGGTTCTGGTTCTAGGGTTCGAGCCGGGGTTAAATGTTTTTTTAATGTTTTTTTCGACGCAGATGACAACGGCACCACCTGATTACCACCGTCCTCTTCCTCATCCTCATCCCCATCCAACCGATCGTCTTCTTCGTCATCTTCATCGGTATTGTAATCACATTATGATTCAAAATCATCATCATTACCTCCTTGACTCTCTTCCCTCTCTTCTCCTTCTCCCTTATCGCAGCCTTCAACACATCGCTCGCACGGAGAAACCGTCCGACCGAGTTTCTCACCGGAAGCACTCCACAGCGTCGGCGACTTGCACGAGTGGCAGAGAAGAATCCTCAAATGCCTGGCCAATACTTGCCGAGTGCACCTTTGGGTCGCAGGTCTACACAAGCTCGCTTGGTCCGACTCGCAGTAGATCGTCGTCGTACACTTGCAAAGCTCACAGCTCTTCATCTTCAAAAAAAAAAATCCTAAATTCTCTCTCCTCTGCAACTCCAGAAAGGAAGGAAGAAGAACCGAGTACACGTATTTTCTTTATAAGTTTCCTTCCACGTACCAATTCCACCTAGCAAATACACGTAATTCTTTTTTTTGTTTCAAAAAGCCACGTAAGAAATCCAAGAAGATTTTTTAACGTCTGTAACCCAAATTGGACGGAATGGCCTGAATTTTACTTTTTAAATATCACAGTGGGCCAATTAAATATTTTTAAAGTTTGGTGGCCAAATGCTTACAAGTCGACAACCACAAGGGGGTAAAGGTGCTTTTGCTATAATTAGTATAATACTTATTACCTATATTAATACTATAAGTTACATATATATATATATATGTATATATATTATATATGTATATGTATATTATATATATCTATAATATACGTTAGTTAAAAGATTAGTCAGTTAGAATAAAAGAAAGAAAAGAGCAGAGAAGAGAGTTAGAGAGAATACTCAGAGAAGAAGAAGAGGAAGAAGGGAGAAGAAGAGAAAGTTTTGAGAAAGCAATAAGGAAGCAAGCATCATCTTCTTCTTCTTCACTAACGACTAGCTAAAGGGTAATTTATAACCTCTACGCTTATATATTTTTAGAACTCAATTTATGTGTTCTTCATGCTCATTCTCTATCAAAATTAAGTTTTCATGAAATTATATAATCATGAATTATTTTTATAGAATGTATCCATGTGGTATTTATAATTGAATTTCATGCCATAAAAGGATTTTCAGAAAATAAAATGTTGTTAAAAACATGTTTTAATGGAAACTTGTTGTTCATATGGATTTTATATATATTAGTTGGTTTATAATGAAAAGTTGAGGATTTCTTATGTGTTAATATGCCTAATTAGAATTTATTATGATATTATCTTCAATTATGAAAATATTGTGAGTGTTGTGAATTAAATTGGTAGAGAATTTTATTTACAGTGAATTATTTTGTGAAAATATGAGTTTTTATGAAAATAGTAAAATTAGAGTTTTTAAATCAAGGATTCTCGTTGCTTAAGACGATTTTGTGTCTAGGAGCATGTTTATGTATGTTGGAATCATGTTAGAAGCTTTAAGTTTATGTTTTCTATAAATTGATGTGAATTATATGAACTAAAATTAGAATTTGGGGTGGAGAAATAAGCCAAATTGACTTTTTCTCTGCACAGTTTGCGAGCATATCTGCCGACCCTGCAGGGGGCCCACCCCGGCGGGCCTGTCAAGAGTAAAAAACCCCTCCCCGACGGGGGGTATGCAGAAAGTTACAATGAGTTATTTTTGTTGTGCATTTTATTTGGAGCATGAAGGTTAACCTAATGTGTGATGTGATAACATGTTAGACACACATTTAAAATGCTAAATGATTTCTAATATATTATATTGGTAAAATATAATATGTTATTATAAATTAAATAATTATAATTAGAGTAAAGATTTAAATTAAATTATAATTTTGTTAATTATAATGAATATTATTTGATTTATTTTAATCAAGTAAATGTTAATTTAAATTATAATTTAGGTAATTATAATTTAGTAAATGTATAATGTAGTTTAGTTGATTATAAATTATAATTGTTTATAATTTAGTGATTATAATTTGAGTAATTATAATTAAATTAAATATTTAAATTGTAATTGTTTAATTATAATTTAATTAATATGAAATACATAATTATTATTTGATTTAATTATGTGAGCATGTCTATGTGCTGTAATTAATTATGTGGTTAATTATTAACTTATTAATTAAACCAGAATGAGTTAACCTTGGAAAGTTAACCAATTATGTGAATTAGTTGCGTGTTAACTAATTTAGACTATTTTGATTAAACATATGTGTGTAGGAAGTGTTAAAGAATGTGAATTGTGTTAGTAGCTTGCGCTTGAGACAAGTTTTCTATCCCTAAACTCGTTAATGATATACAAGTGTTTTGAATTTAAATATCTATTTCGTTCGAGATTATCCTTTTTATTTCTGTATTGGACAAGTATGTATTTAAAATCATGATTTACTTAAAGTGACTTTGACTTATTGTTCAAGCAAGGTCTATCTTATCTTTCGTATGCTTTAAGTTAAATTCTAAAGCATAAGTATTTCATAATTCATTATTATTGAATTATTCTTGATTATTGTAAGTCGGTTCAACTATTCCTTAGTTGATGAACGTTGAATCCTAAATTACCCTTTAAGCTTATCCAAACCAAACTTTCTTTGGTGCGTACTTGTATTCAAATACTGAGATGAACAACCCTATTTACTAGGGGAAGTTGTTATGCGAAAGTGTTAAGATGTTTGTGCACAATACATGGTATGAAGGGCTGATCCCCCTAAGTACGAGTTAAGGTCCATAGTCTAAATGACTGTTAAAGGTTTTAAATAGAAATGTTTATAACCTAGGACAAAAGTTCAAGGTCTTACGACCCTCAGATGAATTCTATATTCGAATTTTTAATGTTGATAAAGAATTATTATTCAATTCTTTATTGTTGATGAAAGTAAAGTTATTTAAATCTATTGAAGCTATTCAATTATATCTTTATTATTGTTGTATTCTAGTGAGCTATTGTTTGTTCACTCTTGCATATTAAATATCCATTGCAGCTAAGGTTGAAAGCGTTGATGCTCCGTCAACTAGTAAAGGAAAAGAAAAGCTGAACAAGTGAATACTTGTTTTATTTGGAAATTATAATAAGACTTTATATGATGTTTTTATTTTCCGCATTAATGTTTATGTCAAGGTTAGAATAAACCCTGAGATTTATTTTGAAAAGTTGTAAACCTTTTGATAAGGAAGATTTTAAGTATTTATAAAGGTTGTAATTTATTTTGTAATTATTTATTATTGGGTAGATATATGTTATATTTCGAAAGTGAACACCAAATCATATGAAAATAAAGTACCTGGATTTAAGGGTGTCACAGGTTGGTATCAAAGCAGTAGGTTATGAACCTTAGGTGGGGGAAAACCTTAGGTAGTTGCCTTATAGGAAGATCGAAAAGATAGTGGTGATAGGTAAAGATAATAAATTACCTTATGTGCTATGTGTTTACGTTTAAGTATTCGAAGAGTGTCGATCGATATCACGTAATAATTAAACTTTAAAATTCTTTTGTCAGGGTGACGAACGTTGGAGAGTCCAGTCAGGCCAGAGAGGAGTTACCCCGGATGTCTAAAGAGGAGGAGCCCCAAGATATTAATGTTGTCTGGGAGCAGTTGGTTAGGAGAGAGCCATCTCTAGTGATCACCGTAGCTGGTCGGGAGCATGAGCTGACACCTATTCTAGAGGAAGAGGACGAGGATGAGTCAGAGGAGGAAGAGGATCCCGAAGAGGAATTACCACCTCACTCTACTAGTGCTGAGATGTACAATGCAATCTACGACAGTAACATGGAGCTACATGGTCGAGTCGAAGAGCTCGAAAGAAACCATCCAACAGCGGGACGAGACTATCGAGGAGATGGATAGTGAGCTAGGAGAAGTGCAGTGGAAGCTAGTCCACGTAGAAAATGATAGAGATGAGGCACGGGCCGAGCTAGCAAAGCTTAAGCAAGACATCCAAGAGGAGTCGACGAAGCGTGCCAGAGCTGAGGAAACAAGCTTGAGGGCTATTCAACGTGCCGACCGAGCTGAAGATGAGGCTGAAGCCAAGAGGGCCAAGCTGAGAGAAACAGAATACGCATTCCATACGGCCATAGATAAAGCACATGATCGTGTCTTTTATTACCCAGCTCAGTTCCAAGGTTTACCATGGTACATGGTGGACCGAAGGACGGTGTTTCGGGTGATGGAGGAAGAACGCAGAGAGGTTGTGGAACGTCTTAATATGCCTAGGCAGTAGAGCTTTTAAATTATATGTTGCTTTTGTAATAAATAATGTAAATCCCATAATTTGAGATAGGAATGGGATGAGTCAATGATGTAATCCTGTAACTTTTTTATTTCAGGAAAGATGATGTGAATAGCAGAAATGCTATCTATTTGATATTTTATTACGAGTAATGAATAAAAGAAGTTATTAATCTGCTATGTGTTCATATATGAACTGAATTATTTAAAATGGTTAAGTATGAACTTGAATACTTAAGAATTGAATAAAGGATCTAATAATAATATTTTCTTAACAGAAAATGCCTCCTAGAAGAAGACCTGCACGTCAAAACCTTGAGGGATCAACGAACAATAACAACAACAATAACGATGGGACGAATCCCAATACGGTTCAGCAGTTAGTGAACTTGCTGACGGGAGCGCTTGCGAATCAGCCGCAAGTACAGGGCACGACTTTCAAAGAGTTTAAGGCATTAGGACCACCGGAGTTCAAGGGAATGGTAAACCCGATAGATGCCCAGACGTGGGTAATGGAAATGGAGAAGGTCTTCAACGTAGCTAGAGTTGGTGAAGACCAGAAGACAGCATACGCGACTTTCATATTAAAGTTAGATGCTAGTTTCTGGTGGCAAGCTAACAAGACCAGAGAGGGTGAAGGAGTCATACCGTGGGAACATTTCAAAGTGATGTTCTTTGAAATGTACTTCCCTGTTAGTTCGCAGGACCAGATGGAGGTCCAGTTTCTAGAGCTTAAGCAGGGAGGGATGAGGGTGTCTGAGTATGCCGCGAAATTCAACGAGCTGGCCAGGTTCGCTACATACCAGGTCAGCACTAACGCTAGGAAAGCGAGGAGGTTTGAGCGGGGACTGAAGCCCTGGCTCTACAGTAAGGTCTCTATGTTCCAGCTGAACACGTTTGTAGCTGTGCTGGAAAAGGCCATACTCGCTGAAGGGGGAGCGATGCGGTGACAAAGTTCAATCAAGATAAGAAGAAGAAGAATGAGATAGAGACCAAGGCTGGGGGTAGAGGGACTATCAACTAGAAGAGGAAGTGGAAAGACAACACCTCTGCTGGGAGTCAGCAAGGGAGCCAGTAGAAGAGGAAGTTCGAAGCATGTGCTACATGCGGGAAGAATCACACTGGAGTGTGCATGAAGGGGAAGCGGATGTGCTTTAACTGTGATCAGGAAGGCCAAATTGCCCGAACCCTAAGAAGGGAGCTTGCTACACATGTGGATCCAAGGATCACATAGATCGCAGTTGCCCTAAGAAGTTGACGGCAGGGTCAACAGGGAGCAGAGGGAATGGGAGCGGTAGTACCGTGACCATCGTTGCACCATTGCAAACTGTTCAACCCACTGCACGGACATTAAATATGACGGTGCAGGATGTTGTGCAATCAAAAGACGTGGTGGTAGGTATTATTCCGGTCAATAGTATAAATGCATATGTTTTATTTAATTCGGGTGCTACTTGTTTATTCATATCTGATGATTTTGCTAAAACCCTAGACTTACCTATAGAGGAGTTAGTTTACCCCTTGAACATAGAGATTACGAATAGGGAGGTCATTCCTGTTAGGGGTGTTTATAAGAACTGTAGATTGGACATTAATGGTCAGGAGCTGAGGGTAAATTTGATTTTGATAAAACTTGGGGAATTCGATGTCATACTGGGTATAGACTGGTTGTTCAACCATGGGGCGTTAATCGACTGTCAGAAGAAGTCGATAAACCTTACGACTTTGTTGAAGTTGGTGTTCTATGGTAGCAAATCGCCTAGACAAGCGAGTTGTCTGACGGTTATGTAAGCCAAGAAACTTTTGACGCAAGGCTGTGTAGGATATCTAGCCTACATAGTAGATACGCGTAAGGAGAGCCTCAAGGTAGAAGAGATATCAGTGGTTAAGGAGTTTGTGGACTTGTTTTCGAGCGACTTGCCAGGACTTCCACCAGATAGGGAGGTAGAGTTCGTGATCAACTTATCACCGGGAACTGCTCCAATTTTGAAAGCTCCGTACCGAATGGCTCCAGTCGAGATGAAGGAACTGATGGTTCAACTTCAAGAATTGCTGGACAAGAAGTATATTCAGCCAAGCGTTTCATTGTGGGGAGTGCCAGTGTTATTCGTCAAGAAGAAGGATGGATCGATGCGTCTGTACATTGATTATAGGGAGTTGAACAAAGTTACGATCAAGAATAGGTATCCTTTACCTAAGATCGATGACTTATTCGATCAACTGAAGGGTGCTAAACACTTCTCAAAAATTGATTTGAGAAGCGGGTATCATCAATTGAAGATGAGAACGAAAGATATACCAAAAATGGCTTTCAGAACTCGGTATGGACATTACGAGTTCTTAGTGATGTCATTTGGTCTAACAAATTCCATAGCTGCATTTATGGACTTAATGAATAGGTTGTTCAAGCCGTTCCTAGATAAGTTCGTAGTGGTGTTCATAAATGACATCCTGGTTTATTCTAAGACTGAGGAGGAACACACCGAACATTTAAGGCTGACGTTGGAATTGCTGAGACGGGAAAAGCTATACACGAAATTCTCAAAATGTGAATTCTGGTTGGAACGTGTGCAATTTCTTGGCCACATGATCGATAAAGACGGGATTTTAGTAGATCCGTCGAAGGTTGAAGCCGTGATTAATTGGGGTCAGCCGAAGACGCCGTCTAAAGTGAGGAGTTTCTTGGGATTGGCAGGTTATTATCGGAGATTTATCCAAGATTTTTTCCAAGATCGCAACTCCGTTGACGAATTTGACTCGTAAAACAGTTAAATTTGTTTGGACGGAAAAGTGTGAGGAAAGTTTTCAAGAACTGAAGAAGAGGTTGAGTACTGCGCCTGTGTTA
This sequence comes from Panax stipuleanatus, assembly GCA_020205555.1. Taxonomy (NCBI): domain Eukaryota; kingdom Viridiplantae; phylum Streptophyta; class Magnoliopsida; order Apiales; family Araliaceae; genus Panax; species Panax stipuleanatus. The sequence continues at coordinate 108,342 of JAINUT010001309.1, forward strand.
TCTTTGTCGGATAGTACGAGAAATTTCGTAGTATACAGTGATGCGTCACATAAGGGATTAGGCTGTGTGCTGATGCAGAACGGTAAGGTCATTGCCTATGCGTCACGTCAGCTGAAAGATTATTAGAAGGGGTATCCGACCCACGACTTAGAATTGGCGGCAGTAGTGTTTGCTCTAAAGATTTGGAGACACTACTTATATGGAGAAAAGTGTGAGATATATACAGATCATAAGAGTCTGAAGTATATCTTCACCCAAATGGATTTGAACATACGCCAAAGGAGATGGTTGGAACTGATCAAAGACTACGACCACGAGATACTTTACCATCCGGGTAAAGCTAACGTCGTCGTCGACGCTTTGAGCAGAAAAGGTCGGGAGAAGCTGAGCATGTTGACTGATCAAGATCAGTTGATAGAACAGATGGCTAGATTAGAACTGGAAGTGAAGTTTTTGAAGGAATCGGATGAGAAGTTGTTTCAAGTAACTACTGGTTATACTCTGGTAGACAAAATGAAAGAAGCACAACTTCAAGACGAATAATACGAGAAGATTCGGAAGAGAATAGCCAACGACGAAGAGTTCAAGTTCAAGATCGATAACGAAGGACTGTTACGATTTGAAGGGAGAATCTCGGTACCACCAGTACCAGAAGTCAAAGAGGAAATTTTGAGCGAATCTCACAGTTTGAGATATTCGATTTACCCTGGGAGTACGAAGATGTACCAGGATCTCAGGCACCATTTCTGGTGGCCGAACATGAAGAGGGACGTTGCTGAATGCGTTGCAAAATGCTTGATATGCCAGAAAGTCAAAGCAGAACACCAGAGACCAAGTGGATTGCTGCAACCGTTAGAAATTTCAGAGTGGAAGTGGGAGCACATCACGATGGATTTCGTGGTTGGTATTCCAGCAAATCAGAAGGGTTTCGATGCAATATGGGTGATTGTGGATCGACTGACGAAGTTAGCCCACTTTCTATCGATCAGGATTAAGTACAAATTGGACCAGTTAGCAAAATTATACATCAAGGAAATTATCTCTCAACACGGTGTTTTGGTGTCTATTATGTCCGACAGAAATTCGCGTTTTACGTCGAACTTCTGGAAACGTTTGCAAGAGTGTCTGGGAACATAATTGCGAATGAGTACGGCATACCATCCTCAGACCGACGACCAGAGCAAGAGAACGATTCAGACGCTTGAGGATATGCAGAGAGCTTGCGTTATGGATTTCAAGGGAAGCTGGGATGATCATCTACCGTTGATGGAGTTCGCCTACAGCAATAGTTACCACGCGAGTATCGGCATGCCGCCTTACAAAGCGTTATACGGTAGGAAGTGCAGAACGCCTTTGTGCTGGGATGAAGTCGGTGAACGTCAACTGTTGGGACCGAAATTGGTACAACAAACCACCGAAATAGTGAAGCTGATCAGAACGAGGCTAGTTGCTGCCCAAGATAGACAAAAGAAATATGCCGATCAACATCGACAGTACTGAGAATTCTTACCAAAGAGCTTCGTTTTCCTGAAAGTATCTTCCTGGAAGGGGAAGATTAGATTCGGCAAGAAAGGGAAGCTGAGTCCCCGATTTATTGGACCTTTCGAGGTATTACGAAAGGTGGGCGAGGTAGCTTACGAGCTTGCGTTACCTCTGGAGGTAGAGAATATACATAACATCTTCCACATTTCTGTGTTGAGACCTTACAAACATGACTAAAACATGTAATAGAATACGAGCCTTTATAATTCGATAAAGACTTAACATATGAAGAAGTGCCTGTTCAAATAGTCTATAGAAAGGAACAAGTACTTAGAAATAAAGTGATACCTTCTGTTAAGGTAATATGGAGGAACCACAGTGCTGGAGAAGTCACGTGGGAACTCGAAGATGTAATGAAGAAAACGTATCCCTAATTATTTGCTTAGCTAGTTATGTAAACCCTTATATATCGATTCTGGGGATAGAATCTTTTTAAGGGGGGAAGAATATAACAGATGAGATTTTTTTTTTTGCTGTTATTCTGGGGACAAAATCCTTTAAAGGAGGAAAGATTATAACGAATGAGAATTTTATATATTAATTATAAATATTTATTAAATTAAATAAATATTTAATTTAATTTATTTATTGAGTTAAATAAATAAATTATGTGATGATTATGGAATAATTTAATTAAGTGTTATATATTAATTAAATAAATATTTAATATTTAATTTAATTGATGTATATTGATTTTATAGTATTGTTCTAATTTAATTGAGATAATTAAATTAGATGAGTTATGTGATGAGTGTTATATGAATTATAGTTAGCGAGTAATTATAATTTGTTATGTGACATTTTTATATGGTTAATTGAGGTTAGCTTTTAATTAATTAAATTAGATTGTTAAAGATTTAATTAATTAAAGTGTAACGTTAAAGTATGTGTTAAAAATGATTTATTAAAATAAAGAAAAGAGTTTTTTTAAAATTATTTTAACTAAACAAGACCCTTACTTTTGTTTTAAATAGCTTTTGCCAAACAGGGCCCTTGCATTGTTTTAAACTGTTTTTACCCAAACAATGCTTTAATTAATAAAAATATGTTTTTTTAAAATATAAATTATTTAGCCAAACATGGCCTTAGGCTTTTCAAATTCTTGTAACTTATATAAATTAAGAAGTAGTTAATATAGTAATTAGTATAATAGTTATTAGCTATATTAATACTATAAGTTACATATATATATACATATATATATTATATGTATATGTATATTATATATATCTATAATATATGTTAGTTAAAAGATTAGTCAGTTAGAATAAAAGAAAGAAAAGAATAGAGAAGAGAGTTAGAGAGAATACTCAGAGAAGAAGAAGAGGAAGAAGGGAGAAGAAGAGAAAGCTTTGAGAAAGCAAAAAGGAAGCAAGCATCATCTTCTTCTTCTTCACTAACGACTAGCTAAAGGGTAATTTATAACCTCTACCCTTATATATTTTTAGAACTCAATTTATGTGTTCTACATGCTCATTCTCTGTCAAAATTAAATTTTCATGAAATTGTATAATCATGAATTGTTTATATAGAATGTATCCATGTGGTATTTATAATTGAATTTCATGCCATAAAAGGATTTTCAGAAAACAAAATGTTGTTAAAAACATGTTTTAATGGAAACTTGGTTTTTATATGGATTTTATATATATTGGTTGGTTTAGAATGAAAAGTTGAGGATTTCTTATGTGTTAATATGCCTAATTAAATTTTATTATGATGCTATCTTCAATTATAAAAATATTGCGTATGTTATGAATTGAATTGGTAGAGAATTTTATTTACAGTGAATTAATTTGTAAAAATATGAGTTTTTATGAAAATAGTAAAATTGGAGTTTTTAAATCATGGATTCTCGTTGCTTAAGATGATTTTGTGTCTAGGAGCATGTTTATGTATGTTGGAATCATGTTAGAAGTTTTAAGTTTATGTTTTCCATAAATTGATGTGAATTGTATGAACTAAAATTAGAATTTGTTGTGGAGAAATATGCCAAATTGGCTTTTTCTCTGCACAGTTCGCGAGCATGTCTGCCGACCCTGCAGGGGGCCCGCCCCTGCGGGCCTGTCAAGAGTAAAACCCCCGCCCCGACGGGGGGTATGCATTACAATGAGTTTTTTTTTGTGCATTTTATTTGGAGCATGAAGGTTAACCTAATGTGTGATGTGATAACATGTTAGACACACATTTAAAATGCTAAATGATTTCTAATATATTATATTGGTAAAATATAATATGTTATTATAAATTGAATAATTATAATTAGAGTAAAGGTTTAAATTAAATTATAATTTTGTTAATTATAATGAATATTATTTGATTTATTTTAATCAAGTAAATGTTAATTTAAATTATAATTTAGGTAATTATAATTTAGTAAATGTATGATGTAGTTTAGTTGATTATAAATTATAATTGTTTATAATTTAGTGATTATAATTTGAGTAATTATAATTAGATTAAATGTTTAAATTATAATTATTTAATTATAATTTAATTAATATGAAATACCTAATTATTATTTGATTTAATTATGTGAGCATGTCTATGTGATGTAATTAATTATGTGATTAATTATTAACTTATTAATTAAACCAGAATGAGTTAACCTTGGAAAGTTAACCAATTATGTGAATTAGTTGCGTGTTAACTAATTTAGACTATTGTGATTAAACATATGTGTGTAGGAAGTGTTAAAGAACGTGAATTGTGTTAGTAGCTTGGGCTTGAGGCAAGTTTTCTATCCCTAAACTCGTTAATGATATACAAGTGTTTTGAATTTAAATATCTATTTCGTTTGAGATTGTCCTTTTTATTTCTGTATTGGACAAGTATGTATTTAAAATTCATGATTTACTGAAAGTGACTTTGACTTATTGTTCAAGCAAGGTCTATCTTATCTTTCGTATGCTTTAAGTTAAATTCTAAAGCATAAGTATTTCATAATTCGTTATTATTGAATTATTCTTGATTATTGTAAGTCGATTCAACTATTCCTTAGTTGATGAACGTTGAATCCTAAATTACCCTTTAAGCTTATCCAAAGCAAACTTTCTTTGGTGCGTACTTGTATTCAAATACTGAGATGAACAACCCTATTTACTAGGGGAGGTTACTATGCGAAAGTGTTAAGATGTTTGTGCACAATACATGGTACGAAGGGCTGATCTCCCTAAGTACGAGTTAAGGTCCATAGTCTAAATGACTGTTAAAGGTTTTAAATAGAAATGTTTATAACCTAGGACAAAAGTTCAAGGTCTTACGACCCTCAGATGAATTCTATATTCGAATTTTTAATGTTGATAAAGAATTATTATTCAATTCTTTATTGTTGATGAAAGTAAAGTTATTCAAATCTATTGAAGCTATTCAATTATATCTTTATTATTGTTGTATTCTAGTGAGCTATTGTTTTCTTACTGTTGCATATTAAATAACCATTGCAGCTAAGGTTGAAAGCGTTGACGCTCCGTCAACTAGTAAAGGCAAAGAAAAGTTGAACAAGTGAAGATTTGTTTTATTTTAAAATTGTAATAAGAATTTATATGATGTTTTTATTTTTTGCATTAATGTTTATGTCAAGGTTAGATTAAACCCTGGGATTTATTTTGAAAAGTTGTAAACCTTTTGATAAGGAAGATTTTAAGTATTTATAAATGTTGTAATTTATTTTACAATTATTTATTATTAGGTAGATGTATGTTATATTTAGTAAGTGAACACCAAATCATGTGGAACTGAAGTACTCGGATTTAGGGGTGTCACAAGTACCAAGTAATTTTCTTTGAATTGCCAAAGCCGGAACTTCTTATTGTAGGACCGAGCAATCCTTTGCTAATATAATTGACCATGGAAAATGGCTGCAACCCTATTCTCATCTATCAGAGATAACTGGTTGTATCGCTCTTGCAACCATTAGTCTTCTTCCATTTGAGCATCCATCAACACTCTTAATGATTCCATTTCTACTTCTATGGGAAGCACTGCTTCCATGCCACGGACCAATGAGTAGGGGATAGCCCCACTAGAAGCGCGCATTGATGTTTTGTATGCTAGCAAAGTCAGAGGCAATAAGTCAGGTCATCCTTTGTGATTGGCGGATATCTTTTGCATGATCTTTTTGATATTTTTATTGGCTGCTTCAACAGCACTGTTCATCTTGGGACGATAGATGACGGAATTAAGATGTTTGATATGGAATTTGTTACATAATTCCTTGATCATCTGGTTGTTTAGATTCTTTGCATTATCTGATACAATCACCTCCGGTTGTCCGTATCAACAGATTACATTGTTTCTGATGAAATTGATTATTACCTCCTTGGTGACTTTGGTAAAGGAGGCAGCTTCTACCCACTTGGTGAAGTAGTCGATCATGGTAAATATGAACCGATGACCATTTATGGCTTTGGGCTCTATTGGCCCGATCACGTCCATTCCCTACTTGGAAAAGGGCCATGACGAACTCATATAGTGTAGTTCATTTAGAGGAGCGTGGACGGCATTTCCATGGACTTAGCATTGATAACATCTTTTGACGTGACCATCACAGTCAGCTTTGAGAGAGATCCAGTAATGCTATGTTCTTAATATCTTCTTGGCAGTGGCCCACACACTCCACTGTGTACTTCATTTACAAGCCTTTGAGCTTGATCATTGTCTAGACATCTTAGAAGACTTATTCCAGCATCTTTTTTGTAGAGAGCATCTCCACTTAGGTAGAATTTCATAGCCATTTTATGCATCCGCTTTCTTTCAGCTTGATTTGCCCCAGCGGGGGTAGATCTATCCTGTAAATTTTATTTGATATCCTGGTACAAAGGCTGCTTGATAGAAGGTAGTTAATCAGATACTTCCCCAATGTAATTTTCAAAGGTTGGTGCCATATTGGTTTGTGAATTTGATATCCAGGATTCCCCTCTTTGCGGAGATGCTGATTAAGGAAGCCAGGGTTGCTAGTGCATTCGTAAAATCATTTCGATTATGAGGAATGTGGATGAAGGTTATATCTTTGAATTTCATAGCCATCTTGATAACCTGTCGATGATAGGGCAGCAAATGTAGTTCTTTGGTATGATATGCCACTACAAAAAATGGTAATTTTGCAACAAACGGTATTCGTTGCTAAAGGTGTGAAATTTCGTTGCCAAAGGTCATTTGCAACCATTTTTCGGTCGTTGGGCCTTCGTTGCGCAATGAGCGTTGCTAATTGTCTAGCAATAAATTTATTTTTTCGTTGCCGAAAGTAAGATATTTCGCAACGAAATTTTATTTTTGTGTAAAATCATTGATCATTTAACAACGAAATGTTTTGTAGCAAATTTATTAAAAAAATTTTACTAAAAAGCAACTTTCGTTGCAAAATTCGTCTAATTGGCAACTGAAAAGTATCTTCTTCTTTTTTGCCAACGAAGATGAAATTCGTTGTATTTGATACACATTTGCCAACGATGCTTGTTGTTGCTGAACAATATGAAAATTGTTGCCTTAATATATTTTCGTTGCTAATAATGTACTTTTTGGTAACGATGTTTGTTGCTAAATGTACAAAATAAATCGGTCATATATTAATTTGCAACAAAAAATTTCGTTATCGTTAGTTTTGTTATGGATAACTATGATCAATTAGCAACGATACTATTCAAAGCTGATTGTTTTTAGAGAGCAACAAAAGTTATTGTCAATTAGCAGCGACATTATACGTTGTCATTTGCTTTTTTTGTGCAACAAAAATTGTAATGGTTTGCAACAATATAAATGTTGTCTTTTCTTTTTTTTATAGCAACAATGTCCACGTTGGAATTAGGTTAACTTTTTGTTGCCCAAAAATTGTATTTTAATGTCATTACCAACGAAAACTTGTTGCTGAAATTAGAAAAAATTGTTGCTAAACCTTTTACTGTATTTTGCTTTGGTAACGAAATAGCTTTTCATTGTATCATTGTCAAATTCCTTTTAATAACAAATCATCATAAGAAGCTGAAGCTGAAGCTGAAGCTGAAGCAGAAGCAGAAGCAATTCATTTTGATATTCATTAATACCCATTATTTCAGAATTGAAATCAACATATTTGTTTTACAAAAATAAGATATTTGAAACCTGATCACTTAGGATGTATGAAAAGCTGTAAACAAGCCTTAAAATGGAACCTGAGATGTGTAAATATTGACCCTAAACACCCATCTTCTTTACATATATAAGGATATCTTCAAAATTCAACAGGCACTTTCTAGTATCAAAAAACTCCATGAACAATCGATCTCTATAAAACATAATATTTAAGTTGCTTCAATCACTCTTGACAGGTTAACAATAAATCTTTAGTTGAGCACAATAGCATTGATTGGTCAAAAAAAGGTGGAAAGGTTTTAACTTTTAGACAATAATAGTTACAGTGACAAAGTAGAAAGAGAATAAGCTGCAGAAGACGGAAGTTTGGATCAACCTGTTAACACCGGTTGACATGATGGACATATTCAAAGTTGTATTATAGATGCTTTTGCCATCTTCAAGTATGTGTCCAAACTCTTATAAGCCAAATGATTCGTGAACAACACTTTGTCCTTTAATTTTAAGAGTAACCAAGCCATTGGTCTCTCTAATAGCTTTAACTTTGTACAAATCAAAAGGAATTTTCTTTTATCTTTTAATGCAATCAACAAGATAATCCTTAATAACGATAGGGGTAATTTCATCCACCTGCCATGATTAAGCATTTCCAAGTTAAGGAACTGAATTTATAAAAAAAAAACAAAAAACATTATGCCAGCAATAGGGCAGCATTGCTAATATGAAGTACATGAATAACGGTCGGTACGTACCAATAATAACACATCCTCCAGCCTATTTTAGGTTCAACCATAGATGTGGGCAGCGCTTAATTAAGATTATCAAACCATGACACAAATGATTGAACAGTTAAAACAACAACGAATTGAATTTGCACCAAAAGCAGAAGAATAAATCATCTCAGAATTAGACTGTTTCCCATTTAACATACCTGACTTGTCAACCAATATTGACACAGCCCAGTAGCATGTATAAGTCTCCTTTGAGAAACATCTATGATGATCCAAATGAATAATAATAATAATTTTCCACATGATTAAGATGCAGGAAATACATTGAACATCCAATATTTCATATATCCAAATGAACAGGCAACATTAGAATAGAGTCTAAGTCAAAATCTATGAGATAAATATTGACAACCTCATTAAGAGTTCCTAAGGTAATTTCTGGGGGTTCCTAGGAGTTGTTTGTAATATTTTATTTATGTACTCTATAATAATTCTAGCGTTAGTGTATCCCCCTCCCCCCCCCCCCCCCCCCCTCATCTCTTTTTTTGGCTCTAAATATTTGTGCAGATTCATCCCGTCATACTCTCAACTATATTTCCTAGATAATTGATTTATGCTGCTAGCTTATTTTCAAATTATTACATATTCCTTCTTGTTAACCTGCTATAGCTTTTAAGATTTCTTTTGAAAGTTTAGGTCTGGACACGTCTTGTGGAAAATCAGTCAACATGCAAAAGATATGGCACCTAATGCAGGTATTGACCTAGCAGGATTCTAATTAAATGCATATTGCATGAGTTTCTTTATAAAATTTGTATTGTAGTGTGGATGAACTGAATTTTTCAATAGACACTGATGGGTGAGGATTCAACTGTGCAACAAAATGTTTCTAGAAAAATATCACTAATAATTGGTGCAAGGCGCCACCTTGAATGGGGGCATGAGAAACATGTTATAGAAACAACACTACTAGAAAATAATTTTTGACTGTGAAAATATACAAGGCAGTCGCTGCCGAGTCTCCTTTAACTCCATAATTTTTTGTTATAAAAATATACAAGGCAAAATATACATATAGAATTATATATTATTTGCCGCAGAAGTACATGGAGATAGTTACTAGGGATGATTTTGATTGTTGGTTCATGGGATTCCTAAATTATCAAAAAATTGAACATTATTGCATTATATTCAATAACAGGAACAAGTAAGAACTAGCATGGGGTATGCTCAATTTGACTGAAATCTTATCATCACCGTTCATTTTGGCCGATTCAGTGACTCTGTGACGAACGAGATTTTTGTAATTTAATTTGAATATTTATTGAATGAAATAAAAAAATTTCGATGATTTAATTATTGAATTAAATAATTAATTGATGAATTTGTGGTAGAGTAATTTAATTATATGTGTTACATTGATTAAATTAATGTGGTGAATTTTATTATTTAATGTATGTAATTAATTGAGCTTAATTGATTAAATGAATTTATTAATAAGCATAATGTTATTCTAATTAATTAGAGATTTAATAATTGACATAATTAATAAATAAGAATTTTAATTATGTGACTATATGAATTTATGTGATTTTATTCTATTTTATTTAATTAAATTAAATAAAATTAATTGATTAATTAAGGTGTGACATTATTAACTATATAATAAGAGTTAATTAAAATAAAAGGAAATGGAGAATAAAGGAGCTAGCCAAACGAGACCCTAAAGGGAGTTGGAGCCAGTTAACCCATTATGGGATTAACTGACGACCCATAACTCCACGACTAAACATATACGTATACTTTTATATACTATATTTATATCAGACTTCCATATATTGTATATTCATATATCAGAGAAGCAGAGAGAGAGAGTTCAGAGAGAAAAGTTAATAAAAATATTGATTAGAGAAGAGTTGGAGAATTCAAGTTTATATCACCTTCAAACAGAGAAAGCAAGGGTAAACCCTAATCTAAGTTTTATATTTCACGTATTATATTTTCTCCCAACTGAGTTCTCTTATAATGGAATTTCATGAGTTCTTGTTTGTTACTTAAAGTTAGATGTCTATTAACATACATAACTCAATTGTATGTGATTTATATCTGTTTTAGAGTAATTAATCCATGAAAGCATGTCTAAATTGGAGTTTTGAAAAGTTACAGAGTTTTTTCATTTACATGTTTTAAAGGTTCTCTGTGAATGGGAAATTTGACAATTATTGATTATATGTCTATATATGTATTACAAATTGTTAATAATATGTTATATATCATGTATATATGAATTTACAGTGATCATACCATGGAATTTTGATTAAATTGGGATGTCATGGATTATAGAGTACAAATATTGTATGAATAACCCATATGGGTAAATTAAATGCTTTAATCATATATTTGTATTAAAATTGACACTTGAATATGATTATGTATGTTGAAACAAACAAAACAGAATTTAAATGGATGTATTCGGTGAATTAACGAATCTGTAACGTTAAAATTCATATTTTTCCTCAAAGTTTTACAAAACATGAAAAACAGTGAAATTAAATGTTGTGATTTGTGTAATTTCGTGATTTAAAGTATTAAAAGCATGCTAGAATCAATTTATGATGTTTCTGTGAATTTTATACTTCATGGGTAACATTACAAATCGTTATATTAATTTCATTTGGGATTTATTGGGTTGTTCTATGTGTCCTTCGCGAACAGCAGAATCTGGGTCTGCGTCGCTGATAAGTAGGTTTTATACCTACTTATTGGACGCCATCTTACTCTGATTATGGCTTAAACTCAAGCACTTTAGTGTCTTTTAATGTGTTTATCTTTTTTTTTTGCATGTTTTAGGTAGGAAACTCCAAAAGACAGGAAACGGTGTGATAAAGGCGTGGTATGGCCTAAAAATGAACATATAGCATGAACTCGGCAACAAGGCGAGTAGATTGGCATGGAGACGGACAAAGTGGCATGGTATGGGCAAAAGCAGGCGAGAACCTATGTGAAGCAGTTGGGGGCTTGGTATGAAGATGGTAAGAGGTGAGGGGCATGTGATGATGGCTTTGATGCAGGCCAAGTGAAGGAAAAAGAAGAGCAAAAGAATGAGTAAAGGATTTCACAAGAAAGCAGCCACAACAAGATTGCACCAGCAGCAGAAAAGTACCCGCGCTGCCGCGCCAACAAAGCAAGTGCAGCCCGCGCACCCACGTCGAGTGCTAGAGCCAGAGGACTACTCTGGATAAGCGCTCGGCCGCGCCGGGGGTAGAGCTAGAGCACGCGCGCCCGCGCCGGTCAAAGTTGTTGACTTTAATTTTAGTTTGCTGAGTGCAATCGTGTATAAGGTTTTGGGGTTGCTTTGAACATGAGAGGACTTATGATTATTATCAGACTTCATTTTTTTATTAGCACAGGGTTGTGTTCCTATATTCTAGGTAAGAGAGTGTGAAGGTCCAAGAGGCTTCTCTTCTTCTTCCTTCTTGCTCTATTAGTAATACATTTCTAGGGTTAATCTTGGAACTCATTTGTGGTCCAGACTTTAGTTGGTTATCTTCTATTGAAAGGGGGAAACCACAATTCTACGCTTTCTTTCTCTTGTTTCTCTCATTTTCTAGTTGCTCAATGCTTGGTTTGAATCCCATAATGGTGGGAGGTTCAGTGATGAACTAACTTCCATTATGGGATTCTAATGGATTCTATTTGCTAAACCTAGGGTTTATATCTCTTTGTTATACATGGATGATAATATGTGGTTTGCCTAACATGGTGGTTTGTATGCCTAGATGCTTGATCAACATCTACTCTAATAGTTTATATGAACTTGAAAAATGAAGTGTAAACGTATATTTCTCCTTGTTAGCATATGTTTGTGAAACTTACGTTGGTTGAGTTTTATGATTCGCTAGCCGGATAGAAATATACCGTACGGCCGTATGTAGTCTAATGGGAGTTTGTGCGTAAATTGGTTTGGTTTGTAAATCGCATAGAAATATAGTGGTTTAGGCTTTGCCGATGTTCATGTGATTTCTATCTTAATTGTGGACATTATATGATTTGGACTTGGTGTATTGAAAGATAGTCAAGTCTCACATCCGTGCTCCCGACTAGCATCTCTATATGATTATCCGTGTATGATTTATGGTGTGGTTAACCTAGGTGACGCTTTAGATGAAGTTAGGATCCCATATCCCTCTAATTTGAACCCCTTGTTTATTAATTGGTTAAGTTTAGTTAAAGTTTAGGATAATTAATTAAAGAACACTGTGACAACTGTTTAAGCAGACATAGATAACTAATGGACTGTTGCATAATAGATTAGGCCTGACTCCGTTTTCCGTGGGACGATCTCGACTTACCGAGTTATTACTTGTCGACCGTGTACACTTGCATGTGTTTTTGTGTCCGTTTTTGTTAACACTTAAACGGCGCAACAAGTTTTTGGCGCCGTTGCCGGGGACACGGTTTTAGTTTGATCCTATTGACATCAGCTTTCGTTAAATGTGACTGACTTGAACAAATCTCTTCTTACCTCATTTCTAATTTTATTTTTTTATTTTTTACTTGTGTTTCAGGTACTCGTGGATAGTTTATGCACACTCGAGCCGCACATCCTGAGTTAGTGCCTCACCAAGAGCACATCAACGGTCGAACGTGGAGAGCTAACATCCGAAACATCAATCCTCGAGAAGAGCCTGAACTACTTCATCAAATGGCTGAAGAGCAGAGGGCCTTGCAAGATTATTCCATGCCCAAACCCAACGATCTGCAATCAAGTATAGTGAGGCCAGCAATTGCGGCGAACACTTTTGAGATAAAGCCAGGAACATTGCAGATGATACAAAACAATCTCCAGTTTGGGGTTTTGCCTTCCGAAGATCCCAACGAGCATATTATGAGCTTCATAGAAATATGTGACACGTTTAAATACAACAACGTTCCCGATGATGCAGTGAAACTCAGAATATTCCCTTTCACCTTGAGGGATAAGGAAAAAAGTTGGTTGCACTCACTGCCTTCAGGGTCAATAACTACATGGGAAGACTGTGCTCATAAATTCTTGACCAAGTTCTTTCCTATGGCCAAGACCGCTACAATGAGGAGAGACCTGAGTACCTTTGCACAGCATCCAGGGGAAACATTATATGAAGCTTGGGAACGTTATAAGGAGATGCTCCGGAAGTGTCCACACCATGGCATGCCAGAGTGGATGGTGATTAACTCTTTTTACAATGGTTTGGGATGGCAATCAAGGCCCATTATTGACGCTGCATTGGGGGGAGCTATCTGGAAAAAGGATTTTCCGACAGCGTATGAGCTCTTTGAGACCATGGCAGCAAACGAGTATCAGAATCCAACGGACAGGATGGTACAACCGAAGGTTGCAGGGATGTTAGAAGTGGATGCCATTACAGCATTGTCTGCTCAGATGGCAGCCATGGCAAAGAAGATTGATTCATTGGAGGAAGAAAAAGTCAAGACAGTTGCTTGTGTCTGTGAGATTTGTGCAGGGACGCATCAAACAGACCAATGTGCTATCAGTACAGAATCAGTACAGTTTGTGAGCAACTACCAAAAACCCCATAATCAATTTCAAAATTCCTACAGCCCCAACAATAGGAATCATCCCAACTTTAGTTGGAGTAATATTCAGAATGTCCAACACCCCCATCATCAGACATCTCAACCACAATACCATACATCACAACCACAACAATTTTAATCTCAACAACAATATCAACCACAGCAAGCTCATCACCAGTATGCACCAAAACCACCCTACCCTCCTGGCTTTCAACAACAACATCATCCCCCACCTGTACCTCAGCCAGAAAAGAAGTCGGAGGAGATAGTGGAAATCGATGAACTTAAGTTAATCGTGAAGAGCCAAGCCATATCTCTCAAGATGATGGAGACTCAAATTGGTCAAATTGCCAATGCGGTTCTCAATCGACCTCAATGGACTCTTCCCAGTAATACAGAGATGAATCCAAGGAAAAGGGTGGGAAAGGAGCAGTGCCAAGCCATCACCCTAAGATCTGGGAGGTAGACTTCAGACTTGGAGGCCAGCGCGGCCGCCCCCAGGAAGGCCAAAACCTGGCGCGGGCGCGCCAAGATGCAGATCACCCTGAGATAGTGTTGGTTGATGGAAATGATGGAGGAAATATTGTTGCGGCAGATAAGGAGGAAACCACTGAGAAAATCATAACCAAACCATCACCTGTGTACCCTACTGTTCCTTACCCACAGAGATTGCACAAGCAAAGGGACGACAGACAGTTCGCAAAGTTTTTGGAGGTGTTCAAGAAACTGCAGATAAACATACCCTTTGTAGAGGCATTAGAACAAATGCCAAGTTACGCTAAGTTCATGAAGGGTATTCTGTCAAGGAAGAAATGATTAGAGGACTTTGAGACAATGGCCTTAACAGAAGAGTGCAGTGCGGTATTACAGCGTAAATTACCTCCAAAGTTTAAGGACCCGGGCAGTTTCACAATACCTTGCTCCATTGGAAATTTATCTTTCAGCAAATGCCTCTGTGACTTAGGAGCTAGCATAAATTTGATGCCTCTGTCCGTATTCAATCAATTGGGATTGCCGGCTCCCAAGCCGACAAATGTATCACTACAACTTGCTGACAGATCCATCACTTATCCTAGAGGTATTGTGGAAGATGTTTTGGTTAAAGTGGACAAATTTATCTTCCCAGCTGACTTCATCATTCTTGATTACGAAGAAGACAGAAATATCCCAATCATCCTTGGGAGACCTTTCCTTGCCACGGGGCGAACTCTTATAGATGTCCAAAAGGGAGAGTTAACAATGAGAGTTCATGACTAAGAAGTCACTTTCAATGTTTTTAAAGCTATGAAGTTTCCCACCGACGAGGAAGAGTGCTTCCGGATTGATGTGATAGATAGGGTGATGAATGAAGGAGTTGGAAATCTGGTGGGTACTGAGCCTTTGGAGAGTGCTATCTTGGGAGATTCAGATTTCGAGGACACTGAAGTTGCTGAATACGTGCAAATTCTTGACACAGCACCAAAGATGCGAAAGTTTAAGATGCCTATCAAGCCACTAAAACTTGCTGGGGAGACATCAAAACGACTCAAGCCTTCTCTTGAGGTGCCTCCAGATCTTGATCTTAAACCTCTTCCAGATCATTTAAGGTATGCATTTTTAAGTGAATCTTCAAAGTTGCCTGTTATTATCTCTGCTGCACTAACATCTTGTCAGGAAGAACAACTGTTATGGGTACTAAGAGAGTTTAAATCGGCAATTGGATGGACCATAGCAGATATAAAGGGGATCAGCCCAGCATTTTGTATGCATAAAATCCTGCTGGAAGATGATAGTAAACCATCAGTGGAGCAACAGCGCAGATTAAATCCTATCATGAAGGAAGTGGTTAAGAAGGAGATTTTAAAGTGGTTAGATGCAGGGATTATCTATCCAATATCAGATAGCTCTTGGGTGAGCCCAGTGCAGTGTGTGCTGAAGAAGGGGGTATGACCGTGATATCCAATAAACATAACGAGCTAATTCCTACCAGAACAGTGACGGGGTGGAGAGTCTGCATGGACTATCGCAGACTAAATAAGGCTACCAGGAAAGATCATTTTCCCCTCTCGTTCATTGATCAGATGCTAGACAGGCTGGCCGGTCGTGAATATTACTGTCTTCTGGATGGGTACTCAGGATACAATCAAATAATGATAGCCCCAGAAGATCAAGAAAAGACTACCTTTACTTGTCTATATGGTACATTTGCATTTAGAAGGATGTCTTTTGGTTTGTGCAATGCCCCGGCTACCTTTCAGAGGTGTATGATGGCCATTTTCTCTGATATGGTTGAGCAAAATGTTGAAGTCTTCATGGATGATTTTTCTGTTTTTGGAGACTCCTTTGACCTATGTTTGGAGAATTTGGTGATGGTGTTAAAACGATGTGTCGAGACTAATCTTGTACTGAATTGGGAGAAGTGCCATTTTATGGTACAAGAGGGTATCATTTTGGGTCATAAGGTTTCGAAGAAAGGATTAGAGGTGGACGGGGCTAAGTTGGAAACTATTGAGAACTTGCCTCTGCCTATTTCTATAAAAGGTGTTCGTAGCTTCTTGGGACATGCAGGCTTCTATCATCGGTTTATAAAGGACTTCTCGAAGATTACAAAGCCACTTTGAAGTTTGTTAGAAAAAGATGTCCTCTTTAAATTTGATGAGGAATGCCTGACTGCATTCGAGCACTTGAAGAAGAAGTTAACTACGGCACCAGTGATCACATCCCTGAATTGGGACCTTCCTTTTGAGCTAATGTGTGATGCCAGCAATTTTGCTGTGGGAGCTGTATTGGACCAGCGAAGGGACAAGGTCTTTCATGTTATATACTATGCTAGCAAGACCCTTACTGATGCCCAGCTGAACTACACTACTACAGAAAAAGAGCTTTTGGCGGTGGTGTACGCATTCGACAAATTTCGTGCTTATTTGATTGGGGCTAGAGTGATTGTGTACACCGACCATGCAGCGATTCGATATTTGATAGCAAAGAAAGATGCCAAACCCCGTCTGATCAGGTGGATACTTCTTTTGCAAGAATTTGATCTAGAAATTAAGGATAGGAAAGGGACTGAGAACCAAGTGGCAGACCACTTGTCACGATTGGAAAATTCGGGAAGGGATGCAAATGACAAAGTGATGATAAATGAATCCTTCCCAGATGAGCAATTATTTGTGGTGAAAGGCGAAGTGACATGGTTCGCAGATTTTGCAAACTTCCTAGTGGGCAATATCATTCCTTCTGACTTGACTAGGCATCAAAAGAAGAAGTTTCTGCATGATGTGAAATGGTTTACTTGGGATGAACCGTACTTGTTCAAGCAGTGTGCCGATCAGATAATTAGAAGGTGCATTCCATTTAGCGAGACGGAGAGTGTGCTGCAGGATTGCCACGTATCTTTGTATAGAGGCCATTATGGAGGTGAAAGGACAGCGGCCAAGGTTTTGCAAGCAGGTTTTTATTGGCCTACTATCTTTAAAGATGCTTACAGCTTTGTTCAAAGATGTGATAGATGTCAGAGGGTAAGAAATATATCGAAGAGAAATGAAATGCCCCTGAGTTCAATCCTCGAGGTGGAGATCTTCGATGTCTGGGGGATAGACTTTATGGGGCCGTTCGTTTCATTATGTGGGAACTTGTACATCCTTCTGGTAGTCGATTACGTATCTAAATGGGTGGAAGTGGCAGCTCTACCGACAAATGATGCTAGGGTGGTTCTGAGGTTTCTACAAAAGAGCATTTTCACGAGGTTTGGAACTCCCAGGGCTATCATTAGCGACGAGGGCTCCCACTTTTGCAATCGCCAGTTTACAGCTTTGTTAGCTAAGTATGGGGTAAATCATCGTGTAGCTACAGCTTATCATCCCCAAACCAATGGCCGTGCCGAAGTGTTAAATCGTGAGGTAAAAAGAATACTGGAAAAGATTGTGAACCCCACGAGAAAAGATTGGTCAATGAAGTTGGATGATGCAGTATGGGCTTACAGGACTGCCTATAAAACACCACTGGGAATGTCGCCGTTTCAGCTTGTGTATAGAAAGGCGTGTCACCTTCCTCTGGAGCTTGAGCATAGAGCCTATTGGGCAATCCATAAGTTGAACTTTGACTTAAAGGCTGCAGGGGAGAAACGTCTACTCCAACTTAATGAATTGGGCGAATTTTGATTGCAGGCTTATGAAAATTCCAAATTGTACACGGAAAAGGTGAAAAGGTGGCATGATCGCAAGATTATGGAAAGAACATTCGAGCCAGGGCAAGCAGTGCTATTATTCAACTCCAGACTTAGACTCTTCCCAGGGAAGCTCAAGTCAAGGTGGTCAGGGCCTTTCACTGTCAAGACTGTATATCCACACGGTGCAATAGAGATCTTCGATAAGGACCTAGATAACCCTTTCAAAGTCAATGGACAAAGGCTGAAGCATTATTATGGTGGAGAGGGTTCCAGGCAGGAGGTCGCCTCAATCCTTTCGATAACTTGACCGAATCCGACAGAGTCTAGCTTATGGACTATAAACAAGCGCTGGATGGGAGCCACCCCATCATCTCTATCTCTTCCCCTTTTTAATTCTTGCATTATTTTCTATACATTTCTCTCCCCTATTTTATTCTGGTGACTTATCTCTTCAATCTCTCTTTCCCCATTTAATTCTAAGCATTGGAAAAGGTTTACCTATTTTTAAACATTGTAGGTGTTAGAATGCTCATTGCCTACATTTTTGAACTTTAGGCATATAGCAAAAAAAATTTGGGAGTTAGATACGCTCTGTACATACCTCTATGGGATTTATATGATTCATTGCATATGCATTCAGCCATAGTTGCACAGAATTTTGGAGCTGGAAGCTCTTTGAACATATTTGGACATGTTAATATTCTGCATAGAAGCCTATAGCAAAAAAAATTTGGGAAATTACATGGAAACGATTTATACATAGCATTGCTAAGGAATAGCAGTTCATTCATTTTGCTCATGCACATTGCATTCAGGAAGTTAACAATATTTAATTGTGGTTGTTTTATGTGTAGGTGCGATATTAGATACACGTTGCTTCTCATCTCTTCACTAAGTGCTACAGATTAGGAACAGAAGGAAGAAGTTTTTGGCCAGGTTAAGGGGTGGCGCGCCCGCGCCAACCTCAGGGTGTTTCCGGGCGTGCCTTCGCCAACATTTAGCAAGCCAGAGTGCATCCCTGACCCGCGCTGCCGCGCGGCTCTCCATGCCTAACCCAGCGTGCCCACGCCCGAAGCCTTTTGGCAGTTCAATTTAAAAGTGGTTGTTCCAGTCGTTCACACCCCTTTTATTCCTCATATTTTATAACCCCCCCATCCACAATCATATACTAAGCCCTTTCTCAGTTATATCTGTCTCCCTCTCCAAGCCCTAATTCTTGTTCCATCATCAACCAAGTTAGGTTTGTGTAGTGTTGCAGAGATTTTCTTAATCAATTGGGGGGAAGTTTCATCAAGCAAGGGTTGGTTCTTCACAGTGGGAATCTAAGGTTTGTGGAAGTAGTGGCCGCCATACAAGTTTGGGGGTTCTTGTTCTTCAGTATTCTTCATTAAGCGTTCTAGCCAGTTTCTGACCAATTAGCCATGGGTCCAAAATGCTCACGCACTGTCACTTCCTCTTCGGCTGCTTCGCCCGATCGCAGTGGCTCTGACAATGACATCCCTATCGATTTGACCAAGTTCATTAGTATTGAAGCCCAAATAACATACTATCGGATCGCGACAAAGTCTGTTGTTAAGGAAAGAGGGCTAAAGCTGATGAAGGAGGACGGAGACATGAGGACTATGATTCGTGAGATGGGCTGGCAGGGCGTTTGTGCCACGCCACCTCCGGCGCCGTTAGCGTTGGTCCGTGAATTCTACGCAAATGCAAGCATCACGAAAAGCGACCGGTCCTTTGTTAGAGGCCAAACAGTAGATTACCGCCCAGCTGCAATTCGGGAGGTTCTAAGTCTGTCTTCAGTGCCAGCGGGGCAAGTCAATTGGGTCGAGGCCGAAAGATTCAAGACTGATTTGGATCAGGTAATTAGGGACTTATGTGCACCGGGCACAGTGTGGAAGATAAAGAAGGACACCACTGATGAATATACCACATTTCTCGCCTCTGGACTGAACCGCTATGCTAAGGCGTGGAATTTGTTCCTTTGTGCCAATCTAATGCCATCCACTCATCAGCATGAAGTTACTGTCGAGCGAGCCATCATCTTATGGGGCATTATCACAGGAAAATACATTGACGTGGGCCATTTGATCAATCAAAATATGCTGTGATTTATGAGAGGAAGCACTACGGGCGCCATTTCGCACGCATCCATTATCGCCCATCTTTGTGCGGAGGCAGGGCTCGAATGGGCCAATGAGCAGGTTCAGGTGCCTAGTGGGGATGTCACACACACCACGATCAAGCATTTTCAGGATTGGTCAGGGGGAACAGCACACCCGAGGGGGAAAGGGTTTATTATAGCAGCTCCTCTACTAGTCCCACCCCCACAGCCGCAGCCAGACGAGGCAGCAGACCCTCCTCCCACAGATCAGGGTCGCCAGATGCGGCGTATTGAGAGGAAGATTGATTCCCTGCACTCAAATTTTATTAGGTTCACTGATGGGTTGACTCGTGCGCTTGCCGAGGCATTTGCACATCAGGGCACCATGATAGAGTGGCCCATGTTTGCTTCCGAGATGCCATACCCTCCGCCAGATTCACCACCCGAGGAGGGTGGCCATGCCGACCAGTATGGGAGTTTTCTGACCCTTTACCTTCAATGGGGACATTGAATATTTCTAGTTTGGGGGTATTGGGTGTAGTTAAGTAGTTTGTTGCATATAGTTAAATGTCTGCATCTAGTTTTATTGCATTTAGTTGCATTGCATTCCAGTATAGTTTCAGTTTATCATTTAGTTACATTGCATTCCAGTATAGTTTCAGTTTATTTTATTTTTATTTTTTTTGTTGAATTAGTAGTGTTTAGTTGCATTGCATTGCATAATCCCTTGTGTTAGTCTGTTGAATTCCGATCTGGCCTGTGATGACATCGAGATATGGCAGATTATTGAACTCTGTTAGTAGTTTAGGCTCAGTTATATTCGATACATGATGTAATCTAAATCTGTTGCTTAGATGTTGCCGGATAGCATAGTTTGTCTTTTGTGGCTTGTTGGTTAGATTCATGCATGCTTGTCTTCTAGGAGGAAATTTTTTTTTTGTTTTTAATTGATAGAATGGTGTAATAAAAGCAATAATGACCTTAACAACACTGGAATACAAGTCTGAAGAAAAACTTTGGGTATGCATGTTGTAAGGAGAGATGGAGCGTAAGACGCACTCTCCAAAGAAAAAGAAAAAGAAAAGAAAATAAATTGAGAAAAAGAATACAAAAAAATAGAATAAACGCCTTGGCTAGCGAAGTCTTGTGGCCTTTAATACTCGAGCAAGTACACCCTAGGGGATTGTCTCTACACCCAGCGCCCTAAGGTCGTCTGGTCTGGGAGTCGTTGGTCGAAAGCTCGTTAAATGGGTATCACTGAAAAGCCTAAAAAGGCCTAGCATTGCACAGTCGGGTGAATAATATGCATAATAAACCCTTGTTGCACTTCAGCTTGTATATTGGTGTTAGTTTGGTCATTGTTTGGAAATTCTTAGCTTAAAACCTCAATTTTTTTTCCTTCCTTAGAAGTATAACATGTGAAATCTTTGCTTTTATCAAGCTTGTTCATGACATTGCACTCATACACGGCATCTAGGTAACAGGTTGTGATTTACAGATTGTATGTCTATATAACTGTAGCTTGGGCCGATACATTGATTATTGCTCTTATTATCTCTCTGAGGCAAATCTGTTTGGAATTCATTTGATGGCTATTGCTTTGGGATGCATTTTCATATAGTTAATTTCATGCCATGTAGTTGCATTTGTGTTTTTGCTTGAGGGAAAGCAATAGTTCAAGTTTGGGGTATTTGATAAGTAGGTTTTATACCTACTTATTGGATGCCATCTTACTCTGATTATGGCTTAAACTCAAGCACTTTAGTGTCTTTTAATGCGTTTATCTTTGTTTTGCATGTTTTAGGTAGGAAACTCCAAAAGACAGGAAACGGTGTGATAAAGGCTTGGTATGGCCTGAAAATGAACATATAGCATGAACTCGACAACAAGGCGGGTAGATTGGCATGGAGACGGACAAAGTGGCATGGTATGGGCAAAAAAAGGCGAGAACCTATGTGAAGCAGTTGGGGGCTTGGTATGAAGATGGTAAGAGGTGAGGGGCATGTGATAATGGCTTTGATGCAGGCCAAGTGAAGGAAAAAGAAGAGCAAAAGAATGAGTAAAGGATTTCACAAGAAAGCAGCCACAACAAGATTGCACCAGCAGCAGAAAAGTACCCGCGCGGCCGCGCCAACGAAGCAAGGGCAGCCCGCGCGCCCGTGCCGAGTGCCAAAGCCAGAGGACTACTCTGGAGAAATGCGCGGCCGCGCCGCGAGTAGAGCTAGAGCCCAAGCGCCTGCGCCGGTCAAAGTTGTTGACTTTAATTTTAGTTTGCTGAGTGCAATCGTGTATAAGGTTTTGGGGTTGCTTTGAACATGAGAGGACTTATGATTATTATCAGACTTCATTTTTTTATTAGCACAGGGTTGTGTTCCTATATTCTAGGTTAGAGAGTGTGAAGGTCCAAGCGGCTTCTCTTCTTCTTCCTTCTTGCTCTATTAGTAATACATTTCAAGGGTTCATCTTGGAACTCATTTGTGGTCCAGACTTTAGTTGGTTATCCTCTATTGAAAGGGGGAAACCACAATTCTACGCTTTCTTTCTCTTGTTTCTCTCATTTCCTAGTTGCTCAATGCTTGGTTTGAATCTCATAATGGTGGGAGGTTCAGTGATGAACTAACTTCCATTATGGGATTCTAATGGATTCTATTTGCTAAACCTAGGGTTTATATCTCTTTGTTATACATGGATGATAATATGTGGTTTGCCTAACATGGTGGTTTGTATGCCTAGATGCTTGATCAACATCTACTCTAATAGTTTATATGAACTTGAAAAATGAAGTGTAAACTTAGATTTCTCCATGTTAGCATATGTTTGTGAAACTTGCGTTGGTTGAGTTTTATGATTCGCTAGCCGGAAAGAAATATACCATACGGCCGTATGTAGTCTAATGGGAGTTTGTGCGTAAATTGGTTTGGTTTGTAAATCGCATAGAAATATAGTGGTTTAGGCTTTGTCGATGTTCATGTGATGTCTATCTTAATTGTGGACATTATGTGATTTGGACTTGGTGTATTGAAAGATAGTCAAGTCTCACATCCGTGCTCCCGACTAGCATCTCTATATGATTATCCGTGTATGATTTGTGGTGTGGTTAACCTAGGTGACGCTTTAGATGAAGTTAGGATCCCATATCCCTCTAATTTGAACCCCTTGTTTATTAATTGGTTAAGTTTAGTTAAAGTTTAGGATAATTAATTAAAGAACACTGTGACAACTATTTAAGCAGACATAGATAACTAATGGACTGTTGCATAATAGATTAGGCCTGACTCCATTTTTCGTGGGACGATCTCGACTTACCGAGTTATTACTTGCCGACCGTGTACACTTGCATGTGTTTTTGTGTCCGTTTTTGTTAACACTTAAACGGCGCAACAGTCGCAGCGCGGCCGCTCCGCTCCAAAGAACAAATGAAGCTCGCCCGCGCCGCTCCAATGAGCAATTGGAGCGAGGCCGCGCCCTACCTGCAGAATTTCAGAAATTTTTCGAAGTGTTCAAGTTTCAAAAATGTGTTTTTAAAACCTAATGTAATGAACATGAATACATGTTAAGCATAATAATATGTTAATTAACTTATGTTATGTGATTAATTAATAAGTAAATTACACGACTTAAACCATTAACTGAAAAGTCAAATAATGAGTTCAAACAACAATGTTATGATTTGATAAGTGTATCGAATTTATGATTAATGGGTATTATGAATGTATTGATATGTAGGATTTAATAAGGAACGTGAATTAGTTATAGCTTGTGCAAGAGGCAAGTTTCCTAAACTCAAACCTTTAAATTGAGCAAGTTTCTAGACCTTACTTTTACATTGAGCAAGTTTCCCATCTTTACTTTCATTGAACAAGCTTTCTAAATTCAAAGTTATCAATTGAGCAAGTTCTTATCCTTGTTTATTCAAGTTGAGATTTCCATATGAGCTATTACTATTCCTTTAAGTATTACTTCAGTTATACAATACTTATTCGATTGTATACTCTTGAGATTTATTATTCAAGTTGAATATCGATGTTATTGTTGAACCTTATAAGACTAGTGAACCCTTATTGATTCGACTAGTCCATAGTTAATGAACGTTCTAAATTCTAGAATTTTTATTGAGCTTATCCAAACCAAACTTCCTTTGGTACGGACTCTGATGTCAAAACTGAGATGAACAACCCTGTATAGGGGATTATTTACGCTTTAGCGTTGAGATATTGTACATAGTATGGTACTAAGGGCTAATCCCCCTAAGTACGAGAAGTAGAGTCCATAGTCTTATGACTGTTAAAGGTTTAAAGTATAAACACTTTACAACCTAGGACATAGTTCGAGGTCTTATGACCCTCAGATGTTCTTTTGATTCTTGTTATTCATTCTTGATTCAAAAGTCAAGTTTTCATTATTCAGAAGCCTTTGATTCACTCGCATGTTATTATATTATTGTTATATTGTTATACTTGTGGGCAATCGTGCTCACTCTTGCGTAATAATAACATTGCAGTTAAGAACGAAATGTCCGACGAGCCTTCTTCTAGCAAAGGCAAGGGAAGGTTAGTATGACCTGGGATTGAATTTATTATTCAGATGTTGTAACCCCATAAGGGGAAGATTTATTTCTATCTATTGCATGGTTTACATTTATTATGGGTAGATAGATAGATGATATTTGTACAGTGAACACCAAATCCCGTGGAATTGAAGTATCTGAATTTGGGGGTGTCACGGGTTGGTATCAAAGATGTAGGTTATGAACCTTAGGTGGGGGAAAACCTTAAGATAGTAGCCTTTTTAGAGATCCAGAACATAGTAATGATAACTTTTATCGAGTTCTAAGAAAGATAATAAATTAACTTATGTGCTATGTGCTTATACTTATGTACTCGAGTATCGATTAGCTTCACGTAATAACTAAGACTTAAAATTTGATTTATCAGGATGACGAATGCTGGAGAACCTAATCAGCCTAGGGACATTGTACCCTGAGAGGCTAGGGACGAGGAGGAGCCCCGAGACATCCACACAGTCTGGGAGCAGTTAGTTCAGCCAGAGCCATCTCCCTTGATCAACGTCGTGGAACAAGAGCATGTGCCGGTGTTTGACTCAGAGGAGGACTCTGAGGAAGACCCTGAGGAGATTGAGGTTCAGGCTGAGGCAGCCGAAGATGAGGAAGACCCTGAAGAGTCCCCACCGAACTCTGTCAGTGCAGAGATGTATAATGAACTGTATGACCGTAACATAGAGTTACACGATATGAATCAAGAGCTAAAGGAGCAGACAGTTAATCAACAGACTATTATCGAACAGAGGGACGTTGAAGTTTAGGCTCTGCACACACGACTGGGAGACGTAGAGTGGGATTTAGTTCACGAGAAGGGCCAAATCGAGCAGAAGTCAGAGGAAATAAAGGAGTTGAAGAATGACTTGAAAGAGAAATCAGCAAGGCTGGCCATAGCAGAGGAGGCCTGGGTGAAGGAGTCACGACGTGCAGATCTTGCAGAAGATAACTGTCGGGCGAAGAAGGACAATCTTGAGGAAACGCACTATACGCTGCAGAATGCTATTGATGAGGCCCAAGATCGGGTTATGAGATATCTAATTCAGTTCGAAGGTCTACCGTGGTACATGCTAGATCGCAGGACAATGTCCCGTATTATGGAAGAAGAGCGAGGCAAAGCTGTTCGTTGCCTTAATAGGCAGTGATAGGAACATTTTTGATTATGTGAAAACCTATCTGGTAGTTAATATTGTAAATTCCGATGTGGTTATAAACAGAGGAATATTTTGATGTTTTAAATCCTGTAGATTCTTTATCTCGGGATAGTTGATGTAAATAGCAGTGA
This sequence comes from Panax stipuleanatus, assembly GCA_020205555.1. Classification (NCBI taxonomy): domain Eukaryota; kingdom Viridiplantae; phylum Streptophyta; class Magnoliopsida; order Apiales; family Araliaceae; genus Panax; species Panax stipuleanatus. The sequence goes on from JAINUT010001309.1 coordinate 134,349, forward strand.
CACTATCATATTTTGTTAAAACTTTTGATTAAATAATATATCAAAGTTTATTTGAGATAATGTGTTGAAGTGATTGTGTCTAAATGTTTAAGTTAAGCCTTAGATATTTAAAGAATTAAATAAAGATCTAATAAGCTATTTTTTAACAGAAAAATGTCGCCAAGAAGACGACCTAACCGTCAACCGGCCCAAGATGGGTCAACAAACAACAACAACGACGCTAATGCTAACCCCGTTTAGCAGTTGGTGAACTTACTTGCTGGAGCGATTAACAATCAACCTTAAGCTCCACCGAACACAACGTTTAAGGACTTCAAGGCGGTGGGACCGCCAGAGTTTAAAGGCACCATGAACCCTATAGAAGCTCAAACTTGGGTTATGGAGATGGAAAAAGTTTTTCACGTCGCCAGAGTCAGAGAGGACCAGAAAACCGCCTACGCAACATTCATGCTAAAATCCGAAGCCAGTTATTGGTGGCAAGCAAATAAGGTCCGGGGAGGAGAAGGTGTGATTACCTGGGAGAGGTTCAAGGAGATGTTCTTCGAGATGTATTTTACGACCAGCTCGCAGAACCAAATGGAGGTCCAGTTTCTGGAGCTGAAATAAGGGAATATGTCTATACCAAACTATGCGGCGAAATTCAACGAGTTGGCTAGGTTTGCCACGTATCAAGTGCACACCGATGAGAGGAAGGCAAAGAGGTTTGAACAGGGCCTGAAGCCCTGGTTGTATAGCAAAGTGTCAATGTTCTAATTGAACACTTTTGCTGGGGTGCTGGAGAAGGCCATACTCGCTGAAGGTGGAAGCGATGCGGTAACCAAGTATAACCAAGATCAGAAAAAGAAGAAGAGTGAAAGTGAAGGAAATAACAAAACTAGTGGCAGCAACACGGGAGCAAGTAACAATCAGAAGAGGAGGTGGACTGACAACTCATCAACTGGAAATCAGCAAGGAGGTCAGAAGAAGGGGATTGAAGCATGTTCGATCTGCGGGAAAGCTCATCTGGGGGTCTGTATGAAGGGAAAACGAGTGTGCTACAATTGTGGTCAGGAAGGCCACATAGCACCTAACTATCCTAACCCAAAGAAGGGCGCCTGCTTCACTTGGGGCTCAAAGGACCATCTGGCAAGAGACTGCCCCAAGAAGGGATCTGGAGGGGCAGGATCATAAGGGAACAGGGGAAACAGCGGTGGAAGTGCTTTAACTATCATGGGACCAACCGCAACCAACCGACCGACCGCCAGGACCTTCAACATTACAGCGCAGGATGCTGTGCAGTCTCGCGATGTGGTGTCAGGTATCATTCCGATCAATAAAGTCAATGCTTATTGATGTGATAAAAATATGTAATTGCAAGTGCACAGTGTCAAGTTGAAGAACTGGCAAGTACAGGTCGAACCCACAGAGACTAGATTAATTTTAATATATCCTTAATATTTATCTTAGGCGAATTAGAAATGAAGATTGATAGTTGATTAACTAGAATATGAAAACTAATAATGAGAAGACAATCTAGGAATCTGAATCCATTAAATAATAAACATAACATATAATTCAATCTCTTCTATTTTTATAACTCAACTATGATTTTGATCCCCCTTCCCTTTAATTTAGTAATTTTACAATTAATGTGGGTAAGCATAGACTATGAAAATTTAAGGATTAACTATAACCCATCAAAACTTCTTCGAGCAAGCATGGATTATGAAAAACTCATATCTTAACAATAATCTATCAAAACCTCTTAATTAATTTAAAATTACATAAGAACTATAAAACGAAGGTATTTCAATAATGAAACATGAAGGCGAAACCAATTAAACAAATAGGCATAATTAATAGAAGAGATGAAAAATATTATCATGAGTAATTATTTAATTTTATCTTCATCCTAGATATAAAAAATTAACTAGACATTAAAAATAAAATAACTAACTAAAATAAAGAAGAGAAGAAGATTAAAAATAAATAAGAGAACTCCCTTTATTTAACTATCATCCAACGAACGTACAATGAAGAAGTAATTTCATCTACTCCTCTCCTAACCTAAATAATACAATACCTCATAATTTCTCTCTAAAACAAGAGACCTATTTATAGGAAAAATAAATTTGTGCCCTAATTTAGATACATTGAACTTGGACACTTTTGTTCCTTTTTCATGTAGGTTTCAACTTCCTAGTAGCAATCAACTTCTCAAAGAAATCTTCTAGATAAAGAGATCTTCTAGATAAACTTTTCTTTCCCTTGTTGGATTTTACTTGCACACCAAGATTGTTCCACCTATTTCCTTCTTCTTGCAGGATTCTTCTTGGATATTTCTTACATGAATAAAAGCATTAAATATCGCTTGATCACCAAGATTTTGACATTATTGCAATAAATATTAAACCCTACAAAATAAAATAAAAAATATTAATTTAATAAACTAATATAATTAAAAGGACAAAATTAGGGATAATAAAATGTATAAATTATGTGTCTATCAAATACCTCCATACCTAACTTTTGCTCGTCCTCGAGTAAAATAAAAATAAAAACAAAAATGATAATACCCCATTTTCATAGGAAACAGGATTGCACTTAGCATGCGCAACAAGCCTTTAAACCCCAAGGTTACCCCCAAGTGGACGAGTTGTGTCTCGTGAGGGTTTGCAGTGAATATACCCACAAAATTCAAAAAATATTTTTGAGTTCAACAAGTCATGAAATTGAAATAACACTTTTAAATATCCATGGGCATTATACATAAGCAAGATTAAATTCAAAATCACACTTTCACCTTATCAAAAATATCTAATCTTCATTCTAGATACCATCCTTCATAAAATTAATTTCATGTGATGCATGCATATGTATATGATGTAACTCTTAGTAGGAAATTTACCATAAAAATCAAGCAAACTCATTTTTCTTTTTCTTCTTCTTTTTTTTTTTCCTTTTTTTTTTTTTTTGCTTTTCTTTTTTTCCTTGATTTGTGCAATGTTTCGTTTTCTTAGGCTTTTCAGAGTTACCCATGTAGCAAGCGTTGGACCAATGACTCCCAAATTAGTTGATTTTAGGGCACTAGGTGTAGAGACACCCCTAAGGACTTACTAACTCGAGTAACAAATGCCACAAAATTAGACTAGTCAAGCTGCTTATATCCATCATACTTTTCAGCGTGAATATCGATGCTTCATAAGGCTTGGATACCTAGTTATTTCGTTCAATGGACATTGAAGAAGTTAATTTTTTCTTTTTCTTTTTCAACTTTTTTTTTTCTGAAATTACTCGAATCATAGTTTATACCCCACAACTAAAAATTTGTGCAAATGTGTAGTGCAAAAAATACTTTTGAAATCAATTTTATTTCAGATGGTATTTCAAACTAAGATTTCGTATTTTATCAAAGGTTCAAGAGTTTTAAATCCTTCAATCTTAGTCATGAGTTTTGCTCCACAAACACTTATTAGAATTAATCCAACTCCTAAAAAGTCAAACAAAATTTTTAATTTTTCTCTTTTTTTTTTTGCTTTGTTCTATATTTTCCTATAAAAAAAAATCTAATACAATAATACAAACAAACTCCCCCATACCTAAATCATGCATTGTCCTCAATGTATGCAAATGAAGAAAAGAGAACAAAGATGTGAAATAATTGTACCTTGAATGCGGGGCATTTGTTCTGCAAGAAAATGTGGTGAGAAGGAAAACAAATGTACATATATACAAATTTTATAAATCTTAAAAATTATGTGACTATACAGGAATGATACAAATGGGTAAGTGAGTGTGGTCTTGCCATGATTTTCTGGAGGTCTTGAAAATAGAAAATAGCCAGAATTTTCATCAGAATTATGCTTAAAATTTACCTTAAGAAAACTTTCACTAACATGTTCAAAATGGTGGAAGAATTGGTTCAAATACATGTTCTAGTTTAGTTGACTTATTTGTAGTGGATCTCAACAGCTCATTGACATTATCTAAATATTCAGATTCATTCCAAATTTTTTCAAGGTGATTTAGGAAAAAATCAATTGGATCTTTTTCAATCAAGAGTCTATTTTCAATTATTTCTTGGGTCATAGACGACTCTTCCAAAAAGTTACAAAGTGGTTTTTTAGGAATAAGTCTTTCAGGGTATGGAGCTTTAGGTTTATAGACTTTTTCAACCGACTCATTAAATGTGACATAATCACTTTTAAGTATAGACTCATACTTTTTAGACTCCTCAAATTCGCTCGACTCAAATTGTGTAGAATTGAATACAAAATTTTCATTTTTCTCATCATTTCCACAACCATCAAGATTTTCAAAGTTAACCTCAGAGTTACTAGAAAATTCATCCACCTCTTGTTCATTTATTATGGTGGCTAATCGACTCATTTGAATTTCTAGACGAGATATAGCATGATTTGTGTTTTGCATGAAAGCTTCCATAGTTTTCTCCAAGGCGTTGAATCTTTCCTCTTCTTCATTTGAAAATTCTTGTGGATATTGAGGTTCTGGATCCGAATATGAATATGAATATGAATATGAACATGGATATGAGCTTAGATAAGGATTTTCATAAGTTAGAAAAAATTTATTTACTTGGTGTGCATTAAAATTTTCATAGTGTTCTTGATTCCAAGCAAAATTATTATTCCAACTATAATAAGAATCCATCTTTTCACAAATCACAAAACAAATAGACAACTAACCACGAAAGGCACACAAAAAAAAGATAAAATAAATAAATAAAAATCCTAATTCTATGGTTAACCTAAATAAAATTTAGACAGCTCCTAACTGCTCCAAGTTACTTCGCAACGTCCACCAAATTCAAAATTAACCATACCACTAGCCAGGTAAATGTAAGAAAGGTGGGAGTCTCTCCGTAGATACGGTGACTAATTGAATAACCACACAATCTTTAGGTGTTTACCTTTTGAACCACTTGCCTAGACACTAGTAGTTTGATTAATTTAAAATTCAGCCTCCTCTTGGAGTTTCTTGTCCTAATTGAGCTCGAGAGTCCTAGGGGCCAACGTCTACTTGATTTTATTAGGTCAAGGTTATGCAAAATGCAAGTGAGGTTGTTTGTGGGCCAAGGAAGGGTGATGAAATCCCTACCTTATCTTGTTACAGGTTTTGCCCTTAATGTTAGATTAAAGATGAAAATACACAAATAAAATAAAAACAACTATAAACAAATAAAATGTCTTAAAACTATGTGAATTACAAAAAAAAAAGAGAAATTTTGACGGACCTCAATCCTCCAGCAATCACCACAGTTTATATTTGACAAGAAAAATAAAATAAAAATAAAAACCTAACAAGATGTGCTCTACATGAGTGAATGCATGAATGCGACAAAAAAATATTAATAAAAAAAAACTAAACTACTATTTTTTTTATTAAAAAATAAAGATATGAAGTACCAAAGAAAGCGCAGCAACAAAATCTTTATCTTCTCGCTCCTTCGAACCGCTTCAATAATCCTGGAAAAAAAATATTAGAGTTAAAAACTAATTCGAATAAATAAAAATTAAGGAAAAAAATTTAATTCTAGTCCCCGGCAACGGCGCCAAAAACTTGATGTGATAAAAATATATAACTGCAAGTGCAAAGTGTCAAGTTGAAGAATTGGCAAGTACAGGTCGAACCCACAGAGACTAGATTAATTTTAATATATCCTTAATATTTATCTTAGGCAAATTAGAAATAAAGATTGAGAGTTGATTAACTAGAATATGAAAACTAATAATGAGGAGACAATCTAGGAATCCGAATCCATTAAATAATAAACATAACATATATTTCAATCTCTTCTATTTTTATAACTCAACTATGATTTTAATCCCCCTTCCCTTTAATTTAGTAATTTTACAATTAACGTGGGTAAGCATAGACTATGAAAATTTAAGGATTAACTATAACCCATCAAAACTTTTTCGAGCAAGCATGGATTATGAAAAACTCATATCTTAACAATAATCTATCAAAACCTCTTAATTAATTTAAAATTATATAAGAACTATAAAACGAAGGTATTTCAATAATGAAACATGAAGGCGAAACCAATTAAACATATAGGCATAATTAATAGAAGAGATGAAAAATATTATCATGAATAATTATTTAATTATATCTTCATCCTAGATATAAAAAATTAACTAAACATTAAAAATAAAATAACTAACTAAAATAAAGAAGAGAAGAAGATTAAAAATTAATAAGAAAACTCCCTTTATTTAACTATCATCCAACGAACGTACAATGAAGAAGTAATTTCATCTACTCCTACTCCTAACCCAAATAATACAATACCTCATAATTTCTCTCTAAAACAAGAGACCTATTTATAGGAAAAATAAATTTATGCCCTAATTTAGATACATTGAACTTGGACACTTGTGTTCCTTTTTCATATAGGTTTTAACTTCCTAGTGGCAATCAACTTCTCAAAGAAATCTTCTAGATAAAGAAATCTTCTAGATAAAGAGATCTTCTAGATAGACTTTCCTTTCCCTTGTTGGATTTGACTTGCACACCAAGATTGTTCCACCTCTTTCCTTCTCCTTGCAGGATTCTTCTTGGATATTTCTTATATGAATAAAAGCATTAAATATCGCTTGATCACCAAGATTTTGACTTTATTGCAATAAATATTAAACCCTACAAAATAAAATAAAACATATTAATTTAATAAACTAATATAATTAAAAGGACAAAATTAGGGATAATAAAATGTATGAATTACGTGTTTATCACTTATGTACTATTTAATTCGGGTGCTACTTGTTCATTCATATCCGATGACTTTGCTAAGAACTTAGAATTGCCTAAGGATGAGTTAGAATACCCCATAAACATAGAGATTGCGAATAGAGAAGTGATCCCTGTTAAGTACGTACACAAGAACTGTAGGGTGGATATTAAGGGTAACATTATGAACGTAGATCTTATCCCGATTAGGCTTGGGGAATTCGATGTTATTCTGGGAATGGATTGGCTATTCAATTATGGGGGTGTAATTGATTGTCAGAGGAAATGTATTAACCTTATGACTCCGTCAAAGGTTGTGTTTTATGGCAGCAAGTCGCCTAGACAAACGAGTTGTCTAACGATGATGCAGGCCAGGAAGTTGTTAAGACAAGGTTGTGTAGGATATTTAGCCTACATAGTCGATAGTCGTAAAGAGAACCCAAAATTGGAAGATATACCAGTCGTGAGGGACTTCATAGACATATTTCTGGATGATCTGTCAGGACTTCCACCAGACAGAGAGGTTGAGTTTGTGATCGATTTGGCGCCAGGAATAGCTCCAATATCGAAGGCACCGTACCGGATGGCTCCGGTAGAGATGAAAGAATTGATGGTACAACTGCAAGAGCTTCTGGACAAGAAGTACATTCAACCGACCGTATCGCCGTGGGGAGCATCGATGTTATTTGTGAAGAAGAAGGACGGGACGATGCGGCTTTACATCGACTACAAAGAACTGAATAAGGTCACCATTAAGAATAGATATCCATTACCGAGGATCGACGATCTGTTTAATCAATTGAAGGGAGCAAGATACGTTTCAAAGATAGACTTGAGGAGTGGTTATCATCAACTGAAGGTGAGGCCAGAGGATGTTTCGAAGATAGCATTTAGGACTCGATATGGTCACTACGAATTTCTGGTGATGTCATTTGGTCTAACGAATGCTCCTGCAGCATTTATGGGCCTAATAAATGGAGTGTTCAAGCCGTTTTTGGACAAATTCGTGGTGGTTTTTATCGATGACATTTTGGTATATTCAAAGACCAAGGAAGAACACGTAGAGCATCTGAAGGTAACTTTGGAAGCATTAAGGAGGGAGAAGTTGTATGCCAAATTTTTAAAATGCAAATTTTGGATTGAGCGGGTACAATTTCTCGGACATGTGATTGATAAGGACAGAATTTCGGTAGACCCCTCTAAAGTCAAAGCTGTGATAAACTGGGATCAGCCGAAGATGTCATCGGAAGTAAGAAGTTTTCTTGGATTGGCAGGTTATTATAGAAGATTCATTCAGGACTTTTCCAAGATCGCGACTCCGTTGACGAATTTGACTAGGAAATCGGTGAAATTTGTTTGGACTGAGAAGTGTGAGAAAAGTTTCCAAGAGCTTAAGAAGAGGTTGAGTTCGGCACCTGTGTTATCTCTTTCGGATGACACATGAAATTTTGTGGTTTATAGTGATGCATCACATAAAGGACTAGGCTGTGTGCTTATGCAAAACGGCAGTGTCATTGCGTATGCGTCACGACAACTGAAGGACTATGAGAAGGGGTATCCAACCCATGACTTAGAGTTAGCTGCAGTGGTATTTGCTTTGAAGATCTGAAGACATTATCTCTATGGGGAGAAGTGTGAAATATATATAGACCACAAGAGTCTGAAATATATTTTTACATAGAAGGACTTGAATATGCGCCAGAGAAGATGGCTGGAGTTAATTAAGGACTATGACTGCGAGATCTTATAACCATCCGGGTAAAGCAAACGTAGTTGCCGACGCCTTAAGCAGAAAGGGTCGGGAGAAGTTGATGATGTTGACTACTCAGGAGAAGCTAATTTCAGCAATGGAGAAGCTAGAATTGGAAGTGAAGTATCCGATGGAGATTGACGAGAAGCTGTTCCAGATGCAAGCTGGTACAACTTTGCTGGATAAAGTTAAGGAGGCTCAACTTCAGGACGAAGAATGTGAGAAGGTGAAGAAGAAGATATCTAAAGGAACCGAACCAAGATTCAAGATAGACAGTGAGGGACTACTGAGATTTGAGAGCAGAGTTTGGGTACCGTCAATTCCAGAGATTAAGGAGAACATTTTGAGCGAGGCTCATAGCTCACGATATTCGATACACCCCGATAGTACCAAGATGTACCAGGATCTTCGACAGCAGTTCTGGTGGCCGAATTTGAAACAAGATGTGGCAGAATGTGTTGCAAAGTGTCTGATATGTCAGAACGTGAAAGCAGAACATCAGAGACCGAGTGGTTTGCTACAACCTTTAGAGATCCCAGAATGGAAATGGAAACATATTACGATAGATTTTGTGGTTAGCCTTCCGACAACTCAGAAAGGCTACGACGCAGTATGGGTTATCGTTGACCGACTGACGAAATCAGCTCACTTCCTTCCGATCAGAATCAGATTTAACTTAGACCAGTTGGCAAGGTTATATGTGAAAGAGATTGTTTAGAGGCACGGAGTTCCGGTGTCAATTATTTTCGATCGAGATCCGCGCTTCACATCAAACTTCTGGAAGCGACTATAGGAATGCATGGGGACACAGTTGAGAATGAGTACGGCCTATCACCCTCAGACAGACGGGCAGAGTGAGAGAACGATCCAGACATTAGAAGATATGCTAAGAGCATGCATCATGAATTTCAAAGGCAACTGGAATGACCACCTACCGCTTGTTGAATTCGGTTACAACAACAGTTACCACGCTAGTATTGGCATGCCGCCTGACGAAGCGTTGTACGGCAGAAAGTGTAGAACTCCGCTATACTGGGATGAAGTTGGCGAGAGACAATTGCTAGGTCCAGAGTTGGTACAACAGACAACAGAGATAGTTAAAGTGATCCGGACAAGACTGGTAGCCGCTTAGGATAGGCAGAAGAAATACGCCGATCCACACCGTAAAAACGTTGAGTTTGAATCGGGTAGCTACGTGTTTTTGAAAGTCTCTCCCTGGAAGGGAAAGATCAGATTCAAAAAGAAGGGAAAATTGAGCCTGAGGTTCATTGGACCCTTTGAGGTATTGCGAAGGATTGGAGAAGTTGCGTATGAGGTAGCCTTACCTCCGGATCTCGAGAATGTCCATAACGTCTTCCATGTTTCAGTTTCCCTACAAACCAGATTACAAGCATGTGATTGAATACGAACCCCTACATTTTGAGAAAGACTTATCCTATGAAGAAATTCCTGTTCAGATTATTGACAGGAAAGAGCAAGTTCTCATAAATAAAGTTATACCTTCTGTTAAGGTAATTTGGAGGAACCACAACGCTGAAGAAGCTACGTGAGATTATGATCATGCCAAACACATGTCCATCTTTGCACTACAGGCCAAAGATATTCATCATTCAACTGTTCATCTTCGCGCTACAGGCTAAAGATATTCATCAATTAACTGTTCATCTTTGCACTACAGACCAAAGATATTCATCAATCAACTGTTCATCTTTGCACTACAGGCCAAAGATATTCATCAATCAACAGTTCATCTTTGCACTACGGGCCAAAGATACTCATCAATCAACAGTTCATCTTTGCACTACGGGCCAAAGATAACTTTCACCATAATTTAAATATGAGGATAATGACAATGATATAAAGAATGAATCTAGTGAGATCAAGGACAAATATTAGAGATTTATAATTCAATTTATCCAGAGTTCAAGAATATCCAAATTATCAACATGAAGATAAAAACATAGATCCAATTTCAAGAATAAGATTCATAAATTCAAGATAATTTAGACAGAAAAATAAACTAATTTTTTTGTCGTGAATTGTACCCTGTGAATAGTAACTCGTGAATAGTAACTCGTGAATAGTTACTTATGAATAGTAACTCATGAGTAGTAACTCGTGATTAGTACTCGAATGAATAGTAATGCGTGAATAGTAATTCATGAATAGTTACTCGTGAATAGTACTCGAATAAATAGTACCCCGACATGAAAAGGTAAAACTTTCATAATAAAGTTCAAACCAATATTCCGGTAAAATGATATTAGATGAAGCGCAAAACTCAAGGAATTTCTAATCATTTTAGGAATTATAGAATCAATACTTACCATTATAAGTTTAAATTTAGGAATCTGAATTGAAATAGTATTACTTACATACTATAGAGTATGGAAGAAAATAATAATCCTTACGAATATTGAATGGAAACAACATCCTTTACGAGAAAAATAATATCCCTTACAAATTCGAAAACAATAATACCCTTTACGAGTATAAAATCACATCCTTTACCAAAATATCCTTTATCAAAATACCCTTTATGCAAAATAATATCATTTACGACAATAATATTATTCACGAAAAATAACCTCCTTTACGAAACATAATAACATCCCTTACCTAAGTAGAATACTGAATCTGACTGGAATTTCGGATATTATGCTGATGAAAACGTGCACTGTTATCACCACTCAAAATATCTAAATACTCACAAAAAATATGCTTGATACCATAGAGAGAGAATTTTCTGATTCCGGTGTGATTTTCAATTCTAAACTAAGCACCCTATTTATAGAAAAATGCTAGAACACCAAAGCTGACAAAAATTATAAACGAATGATTTTCTTCCCGCACACCAATTTTGGCAAAACCAAAAATCAGCATTTTACAACCCAAAAGGACAAGTGGGGCCCACATATATTTTAAATTTAAATAATATTCAGAAACTTCAATAATTCATAATAAATAGCCCATTTATCAGAAAAATACAAACCTTATGTCTATTCCATATGAAATTTAATTTTCTACAACTTTGTAGAAGAAAGATTTTCTAAATTCCAAACGAAATTGACCCAAATTTACATACAGATGAACTTGCAGGCTACAATTTTTGAAAAGAAGCCAGCAACACTAAAATTTGAAACTTCCTCCGCCCATCACAAAGGACATTTCTCCCACCCACTTTAAACACATTATATATATATATATATATATATATATATATATATATATATATATCAAAATATTTATAATTATTAAAAAGAATTCTTAATTTTATTTTCTCTCTTCTACCTCATTTTATTTTTATGCCACAAAATTATTATAATAATATTACCACTTAAAATTATAAATTATACTATTATATTATCACATTATAATATTATAATATAATATTATAATAATATATTTGAATGAATTATTTTATCGGTGAAGATAAAATGTCAACTTTCAACAAATGTTTCTTACTAAAAATTCTTCCCTTTATATCATAATTGAATAAATATTTACTTCTCATATTTATCAATAATCAATTATTATTCACAATTAATATTATAGAATTACAATATTGACAATCCGGTCGTTCCAAGGAAAGAGGGGGCTTTCCGATAGGAATTTCTCCTCATTGGCGGGCAATTATATAACCTTACCCCTTTCCTCGACAGAACTTCCTAGACATTATCAATAATGTTATCTAATAATATCATTTCAATAATATGTGTGACAATTATTGATTTAATAATGTGAAATACTGTGCAGTGGTTACTATGACAATTATTGCATCAATAATATAAAATATCAACGTAGCAATTATTGAGTCAATAATATAAAATATCAACGTAGCAATTAATGAGTCAATAATATAAAATATCAACGTAGCAATTATTGAATCAATAATATATAATATTGAATAGTAATTACTGTAACAATTATTAAGTAAGTGACTTCTTACGTAAGAATCATGAATTAGAATTACTGTGCAATACCATGTGCTATTGTGCAACTCCGTAAGAATCTTAATGAGGTAAATAAATTCTTGTTTGAATTTATGAGAATGAAGAGAATGATATTATATTTTCTTATAATATCTTAAGTAAGCAAATAGTATTATTTGCAAGGATTATTATGTTTTTGCATATTTATTTTATAATTATAAAATGAATATGTAGTAAAGATATAGTATTTTATTTACAATATGTACTAGATATATATTGAAATAGTGGAAAGCATATATTTTATATATGTTTGCAAGAGATTTAATTTTATAGAGTAGGTAGTAACTCAATTAATTAATTAAATTAAGTTACTAATATGGTGGTAATTAATGTTGTTAGCATAGGAGTAAATTAATAAATTAGATAATTAGATATTATTACCTTATAGCTAATTATTGTAGCAAGCTAGCTTTTTCAAGTAAAAATTTCCTTCTTGGCGTGAAAGAGAGAAGAGAGGGAGGAGTAGGATTTACTCTCAATAGACTTTGACTCCAAGTAATTTTGACTTAACAAAAATTAGTCAAGCCTTCTTCTCCTTCTTCTTCCTCCAACCCGTGACTTCTCTTCTCTTATAGTGGTGAAATTTTTGAACTTTTCTCAATGATTAAGTGAAAGAGTTTGTGTGAGAGAGCTTGGAGAGATTGAAGTTAGAGGTTAAGGGTTATCATGCTTGGAGATTAAAGAATTTAAAGGTATACAATCTTTATTGATTTTAGTTAACTTTATATAATAGTATACTATATTTACTAAATTTCCATCAAAGGAGTTTGGTAGCTTAGTATGAAAATTGGATGAGTTTTCATTGTATACAATCTATTATTATCCATGTATATGTAATATGAAAAACTAAGTTTGTTAGTGAACTTTAGTTATTCAAGTCCCTTTATTTTATTAGATTTTGTGCATAAATTATGTATGAATTAATGAATATAGAAAGATGGTGGATAGATTGGTGTTGTGGAATAATATAAGGATGGAATATGGGAGAAACCATTAATAAATGATTAAGAAATCAAGTGAAACCAAGAACACATGTAATATGTTCGATAAAAGGCCGTAGAGGGTAAAAATGTCCAAGAACTTGGAATTTAAACTAGCTAAAACTTTAGGCAAGTTAACTAAAGCATAGTTAGTAAGAAAGTTAGGTTGAATCTTGTTACGGCGACTTTTGAGCGTTAAACGAAAAGTTAAAAAATATGTGCAAACGGTCAGTTTGGGCACTCTGTTCGGACAGTTTAATATACCCAAATATCAGTCCTGATATTTTTTAAAAATACTTTGTCATACCATATATAACATATCCAAAAATTGGATTAAAGGGAGTTACGGGCAACACAGGAGAAAATCGCAAAGTAGACGCCTCGCTAAGCCGGACTGCAGGAGCAGCAGGCCATTGCAGGCAGCACGCCGCGCGCAGGTGTGCGCGTGCACCGCACGGCGCCGCGCGGGCTCGCCACTGTTGATTGTGCAGTTTGCTTGCAAGCTACTTTGAGGCAGATTTTGATGGGCTTTCATGAACTGACGCCTTAAGCAGAAAGGGTTGGGAGAAGTTAATGTTGTTAACTGCTTAGGAATAGTTGGTAAATGAGATGGCTAAGTTGGAGCTAGAAGTTAAGTGTCTGAAGGAGTCGGATGAGAAGTTGTTTCAAGTAACTACCGCGTTCAACCTTGGTGGACAAGGTGAAAGAAGCACAACTGCATGATGAGGAGTGTGAGAAGATCCGAAAGAGAGTAACCGATGGTGAAGAGATGAAGTTCAAGGTTGATACTGACGGACTGCTACGATTTGAAGGGAGAATCTGGGTACTGCCAGTACCGAAAGTTAAAGAGGAAATTTTGAGTGTAGCTCATAGTTCGAGATATTTGATTCACCCTGGGAGTACGAAGATGTACCAGGATCTCAGACAACATTTCTGGTGGCCGAATATGAAGAGAGACGTTGTTGAATGTGTTGCAAAATATTTAACATGCTAGAAGGTCAAAGTAGAACATCAAAGACCAAGTGGTTTGTTACAACCGCTGGAGATTCCAAAATAGAAGTGAGAGCATATCACGATGGATTTCGTGGTTGGTTTTCCAACTACCAGAAAGGCTATAATGCAGTATGGGTTATCGTGGATCGACTGACAAAGTCAGCGCATTTCTTACCTATCAAGATTAGATTCAACTTGGATCAATTGGCAAAGTTGTACGTTAAGGAAATTATTTCTAGACACGGTGTTTCGGTATCAATTGTATCAGACAGGGATCCGCGTTTCACGTCGAATTTCTGGAAGCGATTACAGGAATTATTGGGAACACAATTATGAATGAGTACGGCGTACCATCCTCAAACTGATGGGTAGAGCGAGAGAATGATCCAGACTTTAGAGGATATGTTGAGAGCTTGTGTTATGGACTTTAAGGGAAATTGGGATGATCATCTACCGTTGGTGGAATTCGCCTACAACAACAGTTACCATCCAAGTATTGGCTTGCCACCTTACGAAGCATTATACGGCAGGAAATGCAAGACTCCATTATGTTGGGATAAGGTCGATGAGCGACAACTATTAGGACCAGAATTGGTGCAATAAACTGCTGAGATCTTTAAGATGATCAGAATGAGGTTAGTAGCTGCTCAGGACAGACAGAAGAAATATGCTGATTATCATTGTCAGAATCGAGAGTTTGAAGTGGGAAGCTTCATTTTTTTTGAAGGTATCTCCCTTGAAGGGGAAGACTCGATTTGGCAATAAGGGGAAACTGAATCCTAGATTCATTAGACCTTTTGAGATACTGTGAAGGGTTGGCGAAGTAGCTTACGAGGTTGCGTTACCTCCGGAGTTAGATCATATTCATAACGTTTTCCATATTTCTCTGTTGCGACCGTACAAACACGATTACAAGCATGTGATAGAGTATGAGCCATTACAGTTTGATAAAGACTTAACATATAAAGAGGTTCATGTTCAGATAGTAGACAGGAAAGAGCAAGTACTTAGAAATAAAGTGATACCTTCTGTTAAGGTAATTTGGAGGAACCACAATACTGAAGAAGCTACGTGGAAACTCGAAGATGTTATGATGAAAACCTATCCCTAATTATTTGCTTAATTTTCTTATATAACGATTCTGGGAATAAAATCTTTTTAAGGGGGAAAGAATGTGACGAATGAATTTATTGAGTTGTGATTCTTGGGACAAAATCCTTTTAAGGAGGGAAAATTGTAACAAATGAGATTTTGTATTTTAATTTTAAATATTTATTAAATTAAATAAATATTTTAGTTGATTTATTTATTGAGTTGAATAAATATTTGATGTGAGTATGTTGTGGAGTAATTGAATTAAGTGCAATATATTATTTAAATTGATGTTTAATATTAAATTGATGTTTAAGTATTTTTGTGGTTGAAGTTCTAATTTATTTGAGATAATTAAATTAGATGAATTGTTATGTAGTAATTTGGTAATAATGATTTAATAATTTAATAAATAATTATAGTAATGTCTAATTTAATTTAGATAATTAAATTAGAGATTTATTAATTTGTTACATAAAATTATGATTAATAAATAAATTATGTTTGTGCAGGAATTTAATTTATGTGATAATTTTATTTAATAAATTGATGTTAGCTTTAATTTAATTAAATTAAAATATTGAGATTTAATTACATAAAGTGTGACATTTAAAACTATGTAGTAAAAGAGTTATTAAAATAAATTAAAAGGATTTTAATTTAGTTTTACAAAACAAGGCCCTTAAGTCTATTTTAATTCAGTTTTACCAAACAATGCCCTTAACTTTTAAAAAAAATCTATTTTACATTGGTTTTTTCAAACAAGCCCTCGTGGCTTTTGATTTTCAAAAGTTAGTAACTGATATATATTTAATAGAGATATAATATATATGTCAGTTATTATATTATATAATTATATAAATATTATATCTATATTAGTTTAGTTTCTACTACGTTAAGTTAAAAAGTTAGAATATCAGAGTAAGCAAGAGAGGAGAAGAAAGAAAGAAGGAAGAAGAAGAAGCTCTGTGAATCAAAACAAAAACTCATTATCATCATCATCTTCTTCTAACATCAAAGGTAGTAATCTAATTTTAAGTTTTGTTCTTCCTTGTTCTTCGTAGTTTTACTTCTCTATGATTAAAGTTTTTCATGAAAATCATATAAACATAGTTTATGTATGTAAATTATATATATAAACTATTATATATGATTTGTATGAGTATTCTAGTTGTTTAATTCATGTAAATATGATGAACATGAAGAAATCATGTTCATAGCAATTTACAGTGAAATATTTTGAAAAATGGTTTCTTTGATATTAAAATTGATGTTTAATTCATGTTATATATGTAAAATGAGTTTAGATTATAATAATATGTCAAGAAATGAAAATAACATGATTTGAATTATGTGATTTGGTTTAAAAACAAAGTCACAGTGTTTATTTTTGTCAAGAACACTTAACAATGGTGTTTTCTTCAAAATCATAAAATTAAAGATTTTTAATTGATGGTTGTGATATTTATATGTGTTAAAATATGTTAGAAGCATAAAGTTATGATTCTATAAAGCTTGATATGTATTATGTGAGTTAAAATCTGAGTTTGATGCGAGAAAATAAGCCAAATTGACTTTTTCCTGCACAGTTCGCGAGGTTGTCTGTGTCCTACTATGACGTGGCGCCGCAGCGCCAGTCCTGTGAGTAAATTGGGAGCTGCAGCGCCACAGCAGCAGTTAGTGATGTGGCACGGCGACGCATCGCCAGTTATGTATGTTAACTGCAGCGCTGCAATGCCAAGACCGAAAGTAGAGTGTGCTGACATGGCATGGCGTAGCAGCGCCAGTTCAGAGTGTAACTGGAGAGCTGCAGTGCCAGGCTCAGAGCCCTGATGATGTGGCACGGCACTGCATCGTCGACTGTAGTTCATTATGTGGTGCTGCAGCGCCACCTATGCAGTTTAGCCAGAAATTTATATTTAAATGTACAATTTTATGAGAATGTTAATGTAATAAATATAAAAGCATGTTAATAAAATTATATGCTAATTGCACAGTATAAAATCATATTTTTAATATGAAATGTATGATTTTAAATTATAATTTGATTGATTATTAAGTTGATGTGAATGTGTGGTTTGATCATGTTATGTGATAACTAATGAGTTAAACTTAATAACTAAAGAATGGTGAGTTAACTTAGATGGGTTAACTAATTATGTGATGCAGCTATATGGTAACTAATTTGTGTTGCTATTGTTAATAACGTGTACGTAGGATAAATTGTGGAACAAGTTAATAATTGCTAGCTTATGCACGAGGCAAGTTTCTTAACTCTACTTTTTAATTGAGCAAGTTCCTAAACCTCTCTTTTACATTGCACAAGTTTTTTAACTATACTCTTTAAATTGAGAAAGTTCTTTTATTCTGCATTGGACAAGTATCTTATTGAAGTTCATTATTGAAAATAATGTAACCTTGACTTTGTTGTTCAAACAAGGTTTTATTGTATCTTTCAAATGCTTTAAGTTTATTTCTAAAACATGACTGTTAAATATGATGCCTATCGTTGTGACTCTTAGTCATTTCATAATTCTCTCGTTATCGAACTCTTAAATTATTGTAAGTTTGATTCAACTACTCTATAGTTGATGACAGTTGAACTCTAAATTACCATTTGAGCTTATCTAAATCAAATTTTCTTTGGTGCGGACTCGTTACTTAAAATTGAGGTGAACAACCCTATTAATTGGGGATTACCAAGTGAAAGCGTTAAGATATTTGTGCAC
This sequence comes from Panax stipuleanatus, assembly GCA_020205555.1. Classification (NCBI taxonomy): domain Eukaryota; kingdom Viridiplantae; phylum Streptophyta; class Magnoliopsida; order Apiales; family Araliaceae; genus Panax; species Panax stipuleanatus. The sequence continues at coordinate 152,617 of JAINUT010001309.1, forward strand.
AATACATGGTACGAAGGGCTGATCCCCCTAAGTACGAGTTAGAGTCCATATAGTCTAACGACTGTTAAAGGTCTAAGTAGAAATACTTACAACCTAGGACATAGTTCAAGGTCTTGCGACCCTCAGATGAATTCTAAATCTTATTCTTGATTATCGATGATAGAAATGTTATTCAATTCAGTTGAACTTATTCAGTGATATGCCATCATTATGTTTCTTATTCAAGTGAGCTTTTGTTTGCTCACTCTTGCATATATAATCATTGCGGCCAAAGTTGAGAAGGTTGACGAACCGTCAACCAGTAAAGGTAAGGGCAAGATGAACAAGTGAATACTTGTTCATATCTATGATATGATTTTGTAATAAGACTTTAAACTGTTATATGATGTTTTATTTTCCGCATTTGATGTTTGTTTTAAGGTTAGAAACCTGGGAATGTTTTGACAAGGTTGTAATTCTTTTTGGAGGAAGATTTTATCTATTAAGGTTGTAATTTATTTTGCATTCCTTATTTATGGCCAATAGTTATGTTTTATTTAGATAGTGAATACAAAATCCTATGTAAATGAAGTACTCGGATTTGGGGGTGTCACAACGATTCTGCCTTGGCTTTTGCAAACTCTTGGCTAGCTCGACAGACTACGAATCTGTTTAGGCCTAACTATTACATTTCAAGAGATCAACCTAACAAGCTTGATCTTTCTTCTATACATTCAATTACAGAAGGATAAACGTTCAGCTCAAATCAACTTAACAATTTTGATCCTCAATCAAAGTCCTTGTACATATGTTCTATTAAGGACTTTACAACTTGAATATTATATGCACATATATTTACTTTCAACATCAAATTTGAATATACAATTCCCAACAATCTCCCCCTATTTGATGTTGACATAACCAAGGAGATTTGTATCATTTCATCAAATTCTAATGCAGGATGCAAGAAAGTAAATATGACTTAGTGTTTCAGTGAGCAACTGAAATTCTAGAGAATAAGCATGAATTTATTGATGTTGTAAATGGGTATTACAATACATAACAGTTACATCTATAAAAATAAATGGAAACTTATCTCTATCTTCTTGGCCTCTTGCTTCTTGGACTGTTAGCATATTCTTCAACTCTCCTTCTTCTGCTAGCTTTATCTTGCCTTGCAATATCTTCTAGCTCATTCAGACTGATATTTTCATTCTGATCATGTCTGTTCATAAAGGCAGGATCTTCAATGGGCATGTTCAAGCCAGTGTGAGATACTCCTTGTGAGCTAAAGGATGAGCCTTGGCTCCTCAGAGGGGTTACCAAAATAATTAGTTGGCTCTGTTCTGATCGTTGAGGCTGATTGCGAGGCTGTCTTGCAGGAGGCTGATTCCTAGGACTGTTCCTTAAAGACTGTGCAATTTGTTTCCCTTTGTTACTCTTCCTTGTCTTCGAACAGACGATTTACTCCTTGCACCAGTTTATGCATTTGAGAGGACGTCTGGGCAATGTTATTGCTATTCTCTGTGACCATAGCATCAGTATCTGCTCTTTGTTGATGCAGCATGGCCATGGCATTGTCTGTCTGTTGTACTTGAGTTAAAGAATACTCTTTGAACTCTCGCAGGGAGATACTCAGTTTGTGGATCTGATCAGCAATAACATTATTCTGTGATTCCTGAGTCTTCTGGAGGAGGAGAACTGCTTCTTTGTGCTTGTTGGAAGCCTGAAAGTGTATTTGATCCATTTTATTCAGACTGTCGATCATCTCCCTTATTATCTTCTTCAGTCCCTTTTAGAACTCAGTCCCCAAGTTGCCAGGCAAAGTGTAATGGGTGAAGCGTTGATGAATCACCAGGGAATGAGCTTCAATGTTCTCTTTTGTCTCTTGGACCACCCTCTTTCTGACTTCAGAAAGTTCCTCTTTGGTGGGGAGGACAGAGAGATGATCAATGATTCTCTGAAGATCAGGAGGGGAGGTCGTAGTGTGCACCCTTGGCATGCTGGTGAGAGCAAGTGCCATATCAAAATATTCATTGTTTGAGGATGAGGGAATATCGGATTGAGTGAGTTGTGCTTGGGTTTGGTGTATGGGTGAGGAGGCTGTTTTAGTGTTTGGGATATTTGGTTCAACGATTTGGGTAGGTGGCTCATTGGTCGTGGTGTCTGGTTATTGCTCGACAACCGTGGAGTCATTCACAGATTTGAACAAAAATGGTGCTATGAAAGAAAGTTGGTTATTTGGTTCATCAATTACAGAGTTTTGGGACTCTGTAACTGGAAACTGATTTAGTGGGTTAAGAACCACTTCCATCCACCTTGGTAGTTCATCAAATTAATAGAAGTTTGGTAGAGGGGAGTGATTAGAAAGAGATAGGAATGAAGTGTACCCCTTGCTCAGTCTTTGAAGATGAATTGTTCGTGATCAACTTTCCAGCAAACTGGAGGTTGCTTAGGTATCCCTGGGCTAGAACAGAAATTGATGGATATTCTTTGTATGCCCAGAACATGTGATCCCAAGTGTTGAGAATCAGAGCTCTATGAAAGGACATCATGGAAAAGTAAGAAAACAATTGATTATAGTTGGCCCTCCTTTCTTCACTCATGTACTTTGCTATAATCTCAACTTCTTCCTCTTCTTCTCTATCACCTTCTTCATCATCTTCATTGAAGATCTCCACTACATCCATCATCTCAGCATCTTCCCATTCACCTTCAACACCTTCCATATCTGTAGCTTCAAAGTAGATGATTTCTTGAGGGGCAGAAGGGGCTTCATGAGCAGCTTCTGATTGCTCCCCCTCAGCTGGAGCACTCTCTGACTCAGGGACTTCAAAAATCTCCCCCTCAACATGATATGTACTCTCCTCATTAGCTTCTGGAAGCTCCTTCTCAGCATACACAATAGCTTGATCAGATGCAGTAGAGGTTACTGAACTGTTGATGTTAGCTATCACTTCATCAATGATCCTGGTCTGATCCAAGGACTCATTGTGAGAACTAGAGGTTGAAGACTTGGCTCTCTGTTCAACTGTAATTCTTCTTCCTTTATGTTCATCATTGCTTCCTCATTGTCAAGGAAAACCTTCTTGACTAGCTTTTCCTTATTCTTCTGGGCTCAGGCACAGCTTCAGTAGTTTCTTCAACTTCAGCTATGATGGTCTGTTTAGGCTGTGAAGCTGTTGCAGCATCCTCTTCAGGGTTGTTAATAAGTCTGGACTCCACGATCGGTGAGATTAAGGACTCCACGATTGTAGTGAGTGTAGACTTCTTTACTCGATGACTGTGTTTCCCTTTTTGAGTCTTCAAATTTCCTTCAACCTTTTCTTCATTTTACTTCTTTTTCTTATTCTTCTTCAAGACTTCTTCTGAAGATACGGTCACTTTCAGGGTGAGTTCTCTTTGTGAGGAGTGACCTAGAACTTCAGTGTCAGACCCTTGGGGCACATCTGTCGTTGACCCTTGAGGTTCTTCTACCATCTGAACAATCTCCTTCAATTTCTTCTTCCCCTTACTCTTTCTGACCAGAGTAGAGGGTTCTTGATTTTCTTCTTCTTCCTCAGCTTCCTTCACAACTGACATATTTCCCAGCCGATCAGATTTCCTCACATCTCCAGTCCTTCTACTGAACTCAAACATCATCATCTTCACGTTCACTGTAGGATTCCTCTTCCAGTTCTCAAAGAGTTGCTGGATCATCCTTCTGTTGGAGTTGATGGCTACACCTTCCTTTTCTCCAATTCTGTCTCCTAGAGAAAATTGGAGAATGATGCTAATGAATCTCTCGAAGAGAATCTTGCTTGTGCTATTTTTCTTCTTCAAGCTGAGAATCCACTTCCCAATCCATCCCATGAGTAAAGCCCCATAGTTGAGTTGGTCTTTGAAGCAGATTGCTGTCATGAGCTTCAGTTGGGTCTCATTTACAGAGTCTTGGCAAGAACTCTTGTAGAAGATGCACTTCCCAATAATGTCAGCCAGAAATTCATATTTCTGGGGAAATTCTTTCTTCTTATAGCTCTTGATGTCATAATTCTTCTTGTAGTGCATCTTCTTCAGTCCTTCATAGAAGTCGATGAAGCCTAGAGATGCAAGGCCCTTTGATTTAAACCTTATGTCAAGGTTTACATCAGTAGCTTCAAGCCGAATCTGCACATTCTTGACCTTCGTGGTAAGGACGTCATTCTCACAGACTCCATTGCAGTAGAACTCCTTCACCAGCTTTGGGTGGATCTTTGTGCTGGTGCTCAAAGCTTTTTGAAGACCTGCCTTCTTCAACAGAGACAAGATCTTGTGAAACTGTGGGTCGGCGGTCTTAAACTCGTTGAAGCACATTTGATAGCCAGATACAACAGTAGAAGAAGCCATTGATTGCTTTGAATTTCTTGAAATGAGCAAGATTAACTGAGCGAGCTTGAATTCTCAGTCTAGGGTTTCTTTGAGAGAGAGAGATAAACTTTTGAAATTCAAAGGTGAACTGACAAAAGGACTTTTCAAAAGTATTTGTAACTTCCCTCTCCACTTTCTGCAGAGTGGGGAACGTGTCTTGTTCTGAAGGGCTCCATAATTTTTTAATCGTATGAAAAAGACTAAGTTGCCCCTAGCTCCCCCTGAGCTAGTGTTTCCATCTCGAGGACTACGATCATTGAGACTACTCCACGATCGTTGTCTGTATTGTTGAGACTGCTCCACAATCGTTGTCTCTACCCATGCCTCTGCAGATATCCTTGTGATGCATTCTTTGACAACACTTCTTTTGGGTTAAGGTAGCTCAGAAAGGGCTGGCCTTTTAGTATAAAACTTAGGGATAGGTTTGTCTCTGAGGCGCTAACCAGAAGAAGAACTGCTTAGACTTGGTGGTTACGCTGTCATCACAGTGGGCTTCTCTGCCATGTCGAGACTCCTCCACGATCGTAGTTTCACACTATCATCTCTAGGATTTTGACATAGCCTTTTTATCTGCATAGTTAGTAACAACTAGAGCATAGAATTTATGGTTGTAAATTTAACATTCTTAACTCACTTATTAGTTTATTAAATCTGGATTCATCTAAAGGTTTTGTAAAGACATCAGCAAGTTGATTTTCAGTAAGGATATACTGTAAAGATATATTTCCATTTTGAACATGATCCTTAATAAAATGATATCTTATTTATATATGCTTTATCCTAGAATGCATGATAGGATCATGAGTTATTGCTATGGCACTTGTGTTATCACAGTGAACTGGTATAGATTTGAAATCAAACCCATAATCTACTAGCTGGTTTTTCATCCATAGAATTTGAGCACAAAAGCTACCTGCAGCAATGTATTCAGCTTCTGCTGTTGAAGTTGATACTGAGTTTTGCTTCTTGCTAAACCAGGACACAAGTCTGTTTCCTAGTAGTTGACAAGTGCCATTAGTACTCTTTCTATCAATTTTGCAGCCTGCAAAATCAGCATCTGAATATCATGTCAGTTCAAAGGAGGACTCCTTGGGATACCAAAGTCCCAAGTGAGGCGTGCCTTTGAGATACCTGAAATTTCTTTTTACAGATGTTGAGTGTGATTCCTTAGGGTTAGCTTGAAATCTAGCACATATACATATAGCAAACATAAAATCTGGTCTACTGGAAGTTAAGTACAGAAGAGAGCCTATCATACCTCTGTATTAAGTAATGTCAATACATTTACCTTTCTCATCTTTGTCAAGCTTAGTTGCTGGAGCAATTGGAGTTTTCATGGGGGAGGCTGATTCCATGCCATACTTTTTGAGTAAGTCTTTGATGTACTTGGCTTGGTTAATGAAGATACCTTCATCAGTCTGCTTCACTTGAAGTCCAAGGAAGAAATTCAGCTCACCCACCATGCTCATCTCGAATTTACTCTGCATAAGCTTGGCAAATCTCTTACACAGATTTTCATCAGTAGAACCAAAGATAATATCATCTACATATATTTGTACCAATAAAACTTTACCTTTGTGCTTCCTAAGAAATAATGTGGTGTCTACTCTACCTCTAGTGAATCCTTTTTCAATAAGAAAGTTTGTTAGTGTTTCATACCATGTTCTAGGTGCTTGTTTAAGTCCATATAAGGCTTTGTCTAATTTGTAGACATAATTAGAGACAGTTGGATTGATGAAACCTGAAGGTTGCTCCATATAGACTTCTTCTTGAAGTTCTCCATTTAGAAATGCACTCTTGATATCCATTTGAAAGACTTTGAACTTCATGTGAGTAGCAAAAGCAAGAAATATTTTGATTGCTTCCAGTTTAGCTACAGGTGCAAAGGTCTCATCGTAGTCGATGCCTTCTTCTTGAGAATACCCTTTGGCCACCAGTCTTGCTTTGTTCCAGGTGATTACCCCATCTTCAACCATTTTATTTTTGAAAACCCATTTGGTGCCGATGATTGGGTGATTCCTTGGTCTAGGAACTAATCTCAAGACTTTGCCTCTTTCAAACTGATTCAGCTCCTCTTGCATAGCTTCTATCCAGCTCGAGTCTTCCATTTCATCCTCTATCTTCTTTGGTTCCATTTGGGATAGAAAGCTTAGATAGAAACACTCATTTTAGGTAGCAGATCGGGTCTTGATTCTTGCATTTGGATCAACAATAATCACATCTTGGGTGTGATCTCTTGCCCATCTGCTTCTTGTTGGAACATCTCTTTTGGTTCCTTCTTGTCTGAACACTTCAAGATTGACTTCATCTTCTTTTTGCAGAGGTTCGTCGTCTAGTGTAGCACTCTCCACGATCTCTCCTTCTGGCTCCACGATTCCATCTTCTGGGACTGCGATCGTGGTGTTGGGATCGACCACTTCAGTCGTAGTGTCTGGCTCGACGATCGCAGTGTTGAGTGGTACAGACTTGTCTGAGTTTGTTTCATCAAAAATGATGTGAATCGAGACTTCAACACTTAGCGTCTTCTTGTTGAACATTCTATAGGATTTGTTGTCTGTGGTATATCCAAGAAAGATTCCTTCATCTGATTTCGGTTGGAACTTAGTCAGATATTATTTCACATTGTTGAGAATGTAGCATACACAGCCGAACACATGAAAATAACTGACGTTTGGCTTTCTTCCTTTCCATAACTCGTAGGGAGTTTTCTTCAGTGTAGAGTGAACAAGAGACCTGTTCTGAGTGTAGCACGTAGTGTTGATGGCTTCTGCCCAAAAGTATTCAGGAAGATGAGCTGCTGCTAGTAGAGTCCTTCCCGCTTCAATCAGGGTTCTGTTCTTTCTTTCAGCTACTCCGTTTTGCTGTGGAGTTCGTGGAGCTGAGAAGTTGTGACTGATGCCGTTGTCTGCACAGAACTGATCCATCTCAGAGAAGTCGAACTCTCTTCCATAATCACTTCTGATGGCTTTGATCTTCTCTCCATTCTCATTTATCATCAGCTTGAACATCTTGATAAGTTGGGAGCTCGTTTCATCCTTTAAGCTTAGAAAGAATACGCATGTGAATCTGGTGTAGTCATCCACTACAACCAGTGAGTATCTCTTCCTGAAATTCAGATAAGGCACACTTAGAAGGGGGGTTGAATAAGTGTGGGAACTAACTATGACCAATTTTTAAACTTAAAAAAAATTACTGAATTTAGCCTACTATATTAATGAATGCAGCTTGCTGGATAAATATGGCCTACTGCATGAAATCTTTAATCTTGTTATTTAATGAAAATAACTTGCTGAATTTATAGCTTTGTAAAAACACTTAGTGTTAACAATTTATCTTACGATAATGAAAATACTTAATTTTTATTTATCAAAACAATTAAATATCTTTTGTGAGCAAATAAGATAAAGCAAGTAATAAGATGAACACCAAGATTTTTACGTAGTTTAGCTATTACCCTATATAATAATAGCCTACTCCACGTCCAATACCAACTAGTATTGGAGACTCAATTTATTTCTTTAAATTGACTTCTTTTACAACATAGATTCTTTCAATACTTGAATTATAATAATTCACTTGAGCACTTTTACTCCTAGTGCACCAATGCACTCCTTAAGCACCTATGCTTCCTTGAACCTGTTTGTAAATAAATCTTAATCCACCCGGATTAAATTCCTTTAGACAACACTTAGTCTAAATCAAAAAGAATTACAATTATAGAGGTCTAATGATCAAAGTAAATGTGAGGACCCTAGAATTTTAAACAATTCAAATTTTACGAATAGATTTTTTATATTGGTATTGATTATCAATATTGTGCTGAGTATCTGTGATACGAGTTTAGTAACATGGTCAAACTGAGTATTAACTGAGAAATATGAGTGGAGATATAGTTAATAGATATTGAAAACCCTAACCCTAATTACGGATAGAGATTTGATAGTTAATACAATTATTATAATTGTATCTATGATTGTGTGTGTGTATAGTAAGAGATTAATGATCAAATATTGATCAGATAAGGTATAACCTTAGTAAACCCTAATGATATATTAAAAACCCTAATCTACAGTTAGAAAATCCTAATTTCTTATTCGGGAATACTAAACCCTAATTTGTAAACCTTAATGGTAATTAGCAAACCCTAATATTTTTTATCAAATCCTAAGGGTTAAATTTTTAAGAAAAACATAGGAAATGACCGAACTACACTTAAAATTGTTTGAAAAATTATTAGAATACCCTTTTGGGGGCAAAATGACTGAACTACCCTTAAAATGGTATGGGGAATTATTAGAATACCCTTTTTGAAGGCGAAATGACTGAACAACCCTTAAAATGGTATGGGAAATTATTAGAATACCCTTTTGAGACGAAATGATCGAATTACCTTTAAAATTATATGTGAAATGACCAAAATACCCTCCAATCTATATGAACTTAAATCAACCAATCAGAGAAGAGATGATGCAAGCATGACATCATCCTTAAAGAAACACAGATGATGAAAGCATGATGCAAGCATGACATCAGCATTAAAGAAGCACAAAAGATGATGTCATCATGATGATGTATTCATCATGATGTCACCCAGGGACTAAAGTGCAATTAATAAGGTACTAAAGTGTAATTAACCAGGGTACCAAACTGTAATAAGCCGGGGGCAAACTGTAAAAAGCCGAGCCCCTAACGTGCAATTATTGAAACTATATTTTTCTATAAATAGGAGCCATTCTCTTTATTTTTTTTCAAAACCAAAATGGAGTTAGAGAGAGAAAGAGGAGAATTTTGGCTATAGAGAAAGAGAGAGGAAAGTTTTTGAGTTTCAAGATTTCAAAGGATTAGTTAAAGCTTGCAACTCCAAGAGGTATTTACTCTTGTGGTTATTATGTTCACTATTCTTTATATATATAGTAAAAAATATACTTTTACACGAAGCTATAATGTCCAAATTATTTTAAGTAAATAGTATAAAAGTCCTATTTACAAGCAGTTATAATGTCCGATTTATTTCTCTTATAAAGTAGAAAATATACTTTTATAAACAGTTATAATGTCCGATTTATTTTTCTTATAAAGTAAAAAATACACTTTTATAAGCAGTTGCTATGTCCGATTTTCTTCAAGTATTTAGTAAGAATACTCATGTTATAAGCAGTTATAATGCTGAAATTATCTCAAATAGAATAGTAGAATATTCATTTTATAAAGCAGTTATAATGCTCGATTTATTTCAAATATAGTACACGAATATTCATTTTTACAAGCATTTATAATGCTCAAATTATTTAAATATTAATGATATTAAATTTATTTCATAATTATATTAAATAAATTACATAAAAATGATTTTAATACTTTAAAAATATATTAAAGTGTTAGGAAATATTTTAAGTTATTTTGGATGACTTTTAATATTTTGGGATAAATTTCATTAATAATTAATATTAATGGTAATTCATTTATTATATTAAATAAATTATGGAAAAATAGATTTAATGTTTTAAAAATCATATAAAATGATTTAATGGTTATAAAAATATTTTAAGTTTTAAAATATAACTTTTAATATTTTGTTATGAAATACATTAATATTTTAATATTAATGATAGTTATTTAATAATGGTTTTAAATATTTTAAAATCAATTAAATGTGATATTAAGGTATTAAAAATACTTTGTGATATTATAAATAACTTATAATATTATGACATGTATTTCATTAATATTTGATAGTAAATAAATATTAATGATAATGGAATTCAGTGGTATTTAAGATATACAAATATGATATTAATGAATTAAAAATCATTTTAAATGGTAATAATTATTGGAAAATTATTATAAGCTTGTGAAAAATATTTTAACTGATTAACAAATTATCTATGATAATAATAAAGCATTTAGGTAGAGTCTTATTGGAATTAGGCTCGATAATTATCCGATAGGGCAACCGGGACGTTGAAATAGTACCGAACTCAAATCAGACTAAAATAGTTTGACTTGATACTAGGTCTTATGGTTTTAGTGATTGATAGGGATATGTGCTTATGTGTTTAAGAAATATTATGACTATAATTAACAGTAGTATATGTAATGATATTATTCTAATTGAGAGATCGATATTATCAATATTAGGTCTTTCAGATGAAGCTAAAATAGATTGCATAACAGTAATCGAACGGTTCAGGCAAGTTTTTCCAATTTCATTTAATTCTATATTAAATAAAAGTCATATATATTGATATATGAACTGTTATAAATATTATTCGTGATATCTATGATTTGAAAAGGTTATTGCTTATTGTTCAAGCATAACAAATTATATGAGCTATTGTTTGCGTAAAATGTGTTTGATTTGATATCAAAGCATAAACTGTGGAAAAACCAATATTGTTTGGTACATATATATACTGATACTTGTCCTGAGATTATATTGGCAGTCATAGTACTGACCTTGGTTTACATTTATGGGCAGTTATAATACTGACCCTGGGTTTCAATTATAGGCAGTTAAAAAAATACTGACCTTGTTAAATTGGTAGGATAATATGCATACTCCTAGGATATGATTAGGCTGATAACCTATGAGATATCCGAACAGAACTCCTATAAGTCTTTATGACTCTAAGGAATGCGGTGCGGTTGACCGAATCAACTCGGGTGGCTAAGTCTTTATGACTAATAGTAGCTCGTGATGGTAACGAACAGAACTCCTATAAGTCTTTATGACTCTTAGGAATGCGATGTGGGAAAAATACTCTGAACTATATGTTCATTCAATTCAGATTCAGTGTGAGTATAATATATCACTTGTTTAAAACTTGCTGAGTTTTCTGTAGCTCATCCTTGCAATTATTCTTTTCCTTTGCAGCTTTAGCTGAAATGTTAAAAGTTCTAGAGTTCAGTAATGTGGATGGAAGAACTCAGTCAATTTAAATTTGTTTATATCCTCGGAAACTCTACTCTAGTGTAATAGTAAGTTAGGAATTATTGTAAGACAATTTCAGAATATATAATATTGTATTATCATCTTTAACAATTGCTTAGCTTTTACCTTTCTAGAACATAGGAAGAAGTACAGTATCTATATGAACTATATATCTGAATGAGGGTATTGAATGATCTTGAAAGTTCTGTAAGCACTGAGGCCGCTCCTCAGTTCCAGGAACAATCTTATCATTTGTACTGTGAATGTCAGATAGATAGGAATTATTGATATGAAAGAAATATTCATGAGATTATAAACCTATCCATCCATGTGAGGGTATCCCAACATAGTAAATGTTCTGACGAGAACTATTGTTCGTTGTGAAATATTGTGAATCTTGGATTGATAGGAATTATTATCTTATAGAATATTTAAGTGAGCACCAAATCTGCTACAGGGAATGTAGAGATTTTGGGGGCGTCACAGTAAATAATCAATTTAACAATGCAAGGCTCAACTAATATATGCAATGATCAAAAAATAAAGAGATATCACCAATTTAGAGCTCACGAAAATCAGCTATAAATAATCTGATAATTAATTGCCCAGCAGCCTTGTAATAATGCACCGAGAATAATAGCTTTTCAGTTTATAATAGCGCAACAAATAATTCGTGCGTTGTTGTATACACTGATAATTTGCAATAGAATTTATAGCCCAGAATATTTTCGTTGCAAAATAAGTTCCATTATAAAAATTATATTATATTTCTATTAGGAACAATTTCAAACGGATATAATATTCAATCAGTCAAAAAAATGAATCCGTATATATCTCAAGTCAGTACTTCTTTTTATCACAAATTACTTAACAGATATATGAGAATGTTAGTTTCGTAATTAATGATAAGCATTATCCAAGAGACATCTTTGAGTTCCGAGATATATGCACATTTGACTTCTTCAAAGAATAATCCACTAATGTAAATATAGAGCAATCATGACTCTGTCGCCACATATATCACACTTCCTTTGAATAACCCAATATAGAATATATAACATTTTCGAAATAAATGCCAAAGGTTAATCAGGATAATCATGACCTTAGAGTACCGAGACTTATGCATATCAACAGAGATTTATATCAATACACTTTCTCAATAAACCCATTAATTCTCTGATAATTATTGTCACGGTTAAGCATACATAGCAATATATAAATACTAACCACTTAACGTCAACAAACTCACTTTTAAGCATGCATAAAATAATTATCATATAATATGCACACAATATGTCCTAGAGCCTTGAATTGAAAAATCAAATATTTGCAATGACCTTTACATAAAATCTTAGGACACAAAGTCTTCAAAACCTTTTGATCAAATCATCAATGATCCTTTTATTAATTTCTTGAAATTTCACAGTAAACAATTTAGTACCAAAAATTAAATCATCATCAAAACATTAAGGTTAGAATATGAACAAGTCAACACTTCCCTCCAAGGCTTACAGTTAGAATTGGCCCAAAAAGATCCATATGAAGTAACTGTAGGGGCTTATCATTTGAGTTGACTGCTTTGCCTTTGAATGAGCTCCTTGTCTGCTTTCCAAGTTGACAGGCATTGCATGGTCTTTCTTTGACGAAGTTGAGTTTGGGTAAGTCTGCTACTAGATCTTTGGAGGCTAGTTTTGACATGCTCTTGAAGTTGAGATGAGATAATCTTCTATGCCACAGCCAGCTCATTTCTTCGGAGGCTTTGGCAAGAAAGCATATTATCTCAACAAAACTCAGTTCAGCGAGGTTGACAATGTAGACATTTCCTTCTCTAGTTCCGGTCAGCTTTAGAGAAGAAGTCTTCAGATTTCTGACTTGACATTGATTATTGAGGAAGGTGACTTAATGACCTTTGTCGCATAGTTGGCTGATGCTCAGGAGATTGTGCTTTAGTCCTTCCACATAGGCAACTTTGCTGAAGGACACTGCACCATTTCCAGCTGAGCCGTATCCTCTTGTCTTGCCAGATCCGTTGTCTCCAAAGATGACTGTTGGACCCACCTTATCTGTGAAGTTAGACAGGAGAGCTTTGTTCCCAGTCATATGCCATAAGCATCTACTATCCAGATACCAGGTAGTTACAGTGAAGCTCTGTTCATGTGGTAAGATTAAGCTTTCATTTTGGTACCCAGACTTGCATGGGTCCTACTCTGTTAGTTCCCTTAGGGACCCAAATCTGTTTGACTTTGGGTCTATAATACAGAGGGTTATAATAGCATGCTGCAGCCTTGTGACCATATCTATCACATACAAAACATCTAGTATAATGCATGCTTGTGTGTGTATGTGGAATCTTTCTCCATTTGGACATATGTGGATACTTGGTAGATCTTCCCTTATACTAATTCTTCTTTTTTCATGCAGCTTTGTGATTCAGGGTTTGTGTAGAGTGAACCTCAACTCTACGATTCCTTCCTGGTTGGTTTGTGGAGCTGATTTTATTTGACTCCGTGATCCTTCGAGGTTGGAAAGTAGTGGCTGAGTTACACTTCACTTTTTTGAATCCTAGGCTAGCATGGGATCTGTTATATCTAGGGACATGACTTGGATCAGAAGAGAAAGGATGCTTTGGCTCTTCACTCTGTGTGGATTTCACAAATATAATGCTTCTATTAAAATTTGAAGCACTACTAATGTTAGTTTCCTTGGGCTTTTCCACACATGGTTCTGAGGTAGATTCCCCAAAACCTAAACCTGATTTGTCAGATGTAATTCTCTGACTGGAGATCAGGGAGTCCATGGATGAAGAAGACTTGTTCCACATTAAGATTGTCTTCTCTAGCTCCTCAATCTTAAAGGTTAGATTTAACTCTCTTTGTGCACTTAGTGCATTTGTCTTTATTAAGAATTTATTCTCAGCTTCAAGATTAGAGAGAGAGGAAGTACTGAGTAAAGCTGTCTCCAGTTCTACTTGAACTTTCTCTTTCTCTTTTTGAAGAAGAGAATAATCTTTTGATAGAACTCTGAACCACTTCATGTATTAATGCGGATCAGAAGTTATAGCATGTAGTGAAGTTCTAAGATCATCCATATCTACATCATGAGAGTTAAAGTCAAATATCTCATCAATACTTACTTCGTGATGGTCAATGCTCTTCTTGTCTTTGACTTCTTTGGCCATCAGGCATAGATTGGCTACTTGAGGTTCTTCATCATCTCCTGACTCAGAGTTTGTGTCGTTGTCAGAGCCACTCCATGATCCGCTACAAGACCTTTGTCTTTCTTCTGAAACTTCTTGTAGCCTTTGAACTCCTTCTTTGGATTTGTTCTCCTCTTCAGCTCTTCTCTGACAGGCTTTTTGCAGTTTGCAATGAAGTGGCCAGGCTTCTTGTAGTTATAGCATAGGTCGTTGATCTGCTCCTAACTGCTGCTGTTGTTGAATCTCTTGGGTCTGCTGCTTCTGCCTTTTCGCATGAACCTCTTGAGTCTTTTGACCAGCATTACAATATCCTCATCATCATCTTCTTCTGAGTTAGATTCATTTTAGCTCAAGCTTTGGAGGTGGCTTCTGTTTCCTTGAGAGTAACTCCTTTGTCCTTATTTCTTCCTTCTGATAGAGTTTCTGCTCGTTAAGTCAGCTCCAGTATGTAGGTAAGAAGGTTGCCATAAAGTTGTTGTACTGTCGTTTCATGGAGGTTCTTTGATTCTCTGATGGCAGTGGTTTTTGCATCCCACTTGCTTGGTAAGGACCTCATGAACTTGATGACAAGATCTTTATTTGGATAGATCTTCCCAAAGGCTCAAAGTGAGTTGAGCAGTATGTTGAATCTTTCATAAGTGGAAGTGATGTTCTCTCCTGGTACATCGGCAAACATCTCAAACTATTGAGTCAGAAGAGATTGCTTATTTTATCTAACTTCTTCTGTTCCTTTGTGCATAATGAGCAATGCTTCCCAGACTTCCTTGGCAATTTTGTTGTTGACCACATTTTCGAACAGATCATCTTCTAAAGACTGGAATAGAATGTTCTTGGCCTTCTTGTCTAGTTGGACAGCTTTCTTCTCGTTGTCAGTCCATTCTGATTTGATCTTGATCTGCATTCTGTTTGAATCTTCAGGAGTTGGTGCAAGCTTTGTTGGAACGTATGTCCCACTCATAACAGTTTCAAATATATCGTCATCTATTGAATCTATATAGGCTTTCATACGAACTTTCCAGTTGGAAAATTTATCTTTATTGCACATTGGTGGCTTGTTGCCTCCACCGATCTTGGATTCGCTTATCATGTGTGCCATCAGATCTACTTAAGCTTTGTAGGCTTGTTGATAGAACCTGCTCTGATACCAATTATTAGTTTCCAGAGGCACAATAGTTATCTAGAAGGGGGGGTTAAATAGATATTTTTAAAACTTTTCCTTTTCAAAAATAACTTATCAGATTTGTTAATTAACTAAATTAATTAACCACAACAGAATATGATTTGTTTGTTCCCCTTTAAGATAAAACAAGTTTATAGTTCGATTAGCAATTATAGCAAGTTATGGCAGATATGGTAGTGAGTGAATATAAATGGCACAGTGATTTTAAGTGGTTCAAAGAACTCAAGACTCCTAATCCACTCTTCTACTCCACGAGTAGGAATCCACTAATGATATCTTTACAACTTTGAATCACTGAGATTCCTTTAAGACCAACAGTCTTGGAACTTCTAGTTCACTATGAACTCTTCAAGTCCAGTAGACTTGGCACTTCTAGCTCACTAAGAACTCTTCAAGTCCAGCAGATTTGGAATACACTGTAATGAGAGTTTAGTTCTTTGGTGTGCTACTCAGTTGCCGTTAAGCATAAGTTCTAAAGAACTGAGTAGCGAATCAAGCTATCTTTCTAGATCATAGAGTTTGTCTTTAAGTGTTCTTGAGCTTTATTCGTTCTTGTTTGCTTGTCTAAAATATTCAATCTATTTTTCTTATGAAGGAGCCTTGAAATCTTCTAATTGAAAGACTTCCGTTAGAGCATTTAATGTTCTAGACGTTTCTCAGCACTGATGTTGACTTTCTGGGATATAGTGCACTGCTATCTGACTCGCCTGACACTGCAAACTGCCTTCTAACCGAACACCTGAAAAGGTGCTTTCAGCAAACAAAAAGTAGTCACCTTATCTTTTTCCACACGTTTCTTCGATTCAAACTAAAGATAAGTGTTGGAGCGTTGGGATTCCCAAAATGTCAACGTTCGTATGCCATTCTTCATTTTTTAGGCATCCTTTTTCATTAAATCTACAAAACTTGATACTCTAATGCTAACTGAAGAAGCACCACGATCGTTGTCTTCATACCACGATCGTTGTGTGTTGGTGTGCTTGCAAACGATTCAGTCTTGATTGTAGAGTACTCTACAATTCTGCTTAAGCTTTGCCTGGATTACGATCTTTACTTGCTACATCTTGCAAACTCCACGTTTCCAAGAGACTACTCCGATTCATGACTTTGCTCGGCAGGCGCTCGGCAGACTTTCTCAACGATTCTGAACATGGCTTCCTTGACAAATTACGATTCTAGAATGACTTCCCTCGACACTCCACTATTCTGCCTTGGCTTCTGCAAACTCTTGGCTGGCTCGACCAAACTACGAATCTGTTAAGGCCTAACTATTACATTTCAAGAGATTAACCTAACAAGCTTGATCTTTCTTCTATACATTCAATTACAGAATGATAACTTTCAGCTCAGATCAACTTAACAATTTTAATCCTCAATCTAAGTCCTTGTACATATTTTCTATTAAGGACTTTACAACTTGAATAATATATGCACATATATTTACTTTCAACATCAAATTTGAATATCCAATTCCCAACATACTATGCAGGAACTATTGTGACAATTATTGAATGAAACTGAGTGACTTCTTACATAAGCATCAATAATCAGAGATACTGTGGCAATACCGTGTGCTACTGTGCAATAACGCGTTGTTACTGTATTTTATCACCGGGTCTTTCAACAGTTTAACAGTAAAAGTCTTGACGTTATTTTTATAAAAAGTTGTTTTGTCACTTTCTATTTTTGAGAATTATTCCTTCTTGGGGTCCACCAATGATTGCGCCGTCGTACGAATATTTCCCGACAAAAAGAATATTCCTCGACCAAACAAATATTCCCCAACAAAACGAATATTTTATGACAACTTGCTTACTTTATAAAATTTGCACATATCACCCATAACTATAGCATTTATTAAATTATCACCTTATTAGTTAGAATAATAATAGAGAAAATTATATATTTATTCATAAAAGTTGGGTCTTACAACCTCCCCTCTTATAAAATTTCATCCTCGAAATTGATGTGCGTACCTGGTATTTCGAAGAGGTGAGGATACCTTGCTTTCATTTCAGATTCTAACTCCCAGGTCATTTCCTCAATATCATGGTTCTTCCATAAAAACTTTGACTTGAGGTATAACCTTTGAGCGTAGAATATGTTCCTTCTTATCCAAGATCTTGACATGTACCTCCTCATACGTTAAATCTTTGGCTATCTCGTCTGATTCTAATTCAATGATGTGGTTTGGGTCTTTCACATATTACGTAGCATGAATATGTGACAAATGTTATGAATTGTGACAAACGTTATGAATAGGCCACAGTTCCTACTCGATCGAGAATTTCAAATAGACCAATAAATTGTGGGTTGAGCTTTCCTCTCTTTTCGAATCTTGTAACTCCTTTCTATGGAGCAACACGTAACAATACATGGTCTCCGACATTAAACTCCACGTCCCTTTGATGAAGATCAGCATAACTCTTTTGTTAATCTTGTGTTATTTGTATACATTGCCGGATCATTTGAATCTTTTTCGTAGTCATTCGTACGAACTCTGGTCCCAACAATGTTGCTTCACCCACCTCGTCCTAGCATACTGGAGAATGACACTTTCGTCCATACAACACCTCAAATGGAGCCATGCTTATACTTGCTTGATAACTATTATTGTAGGAGAATTCCACCAATGGTAAGTACTTGTCCCAACTTCCTTTGAAGTCTAGAACGCAAAGTCTTAATAGATCTTCAAGAGTTTGAATAGTCCTTTCCAATTACCCTTCCTTTTGAGGATGATATGCAGAACTGAATCGTAAATCAGTGCCCATAGCTTTCTGCAAGCTAACCCAAAATCGTGAAGTGAATCTTGGGTCTCGATCAGAAACTATGGATACCAGAATACCATGCAGTCTTACAATCTCATTTATGTACATACAAGAAAAATGTTTAAGTGAATAAGTTTCTCGTATAGGCAAGAAATGAGCAAACTTGGTTAATCTATCGACAATGACCCAAATTGCATCTATGCCTTGAGAAACCTTGGGAAGACCCGTAAAGAAATCCATGTTGATGTGCTCCTACTTCTATTCTATAATTTCAAGTGGTTGCAATGGACCTTTTGGCATTTGATGCTCTGCCTTGACACGTTGACATGTTAAACACCTTGAGATAAACTCCGTAATTTCTCTCTATTGCTCCACCAAAATGTATGTCAAAGATTATGATACATTTTGGTACTTCCAGAATGGATTGCAAACGGTGTGTTGTGTGCCTCCATCATGATTTTATACTTCAA